>OY992537.1:150699843-150874843 GCA_963921195.1 Pegoplata infirma | reverse complement strand
GAGTGCATAATTTGCATATTTTTCTTATACATAAATACATACATACATCCTAATACATTTTTTCACAAAGCATAATTTACTTTTTCATCAAAAAGTTTTTTTACTACCCCCATATTTTTAATAAGTTTTCCAACAATTTTTTTTTTTAAATATTTTTTTACAAAAACATTCTAAGCGATCAGTGTATGTTAAAAATATTCTAGAACACGGTGTAATTTTTATAACCTCTACTATGTTTGTTATTCTAAAAACGAACGTTTGTTTCATTCTAATCGTTCAAACACGACATTTTTCGTGTTCGTTTAAACAAGCAGAGCAAATTTTTTAATTTGTTGTTCATCATAGTAAACATTCTCATTCCCAAACACTGTACTCTAAAAGTAGTGTACTCTGAAGCGAATGATTTGGTGTAAGCGAAGAAGGGAATACATTTGAGCTCATGTCTGGTGAACATGAAACTTTTCAACATTTTATGGGAATTTGCCCAGTTTTAAAAGAATTTAGAGTAATAAACTTCCAGAAAACGATTCTTAGCGAAGTGGAGATGCGAAAAATACTAGATGGTCATGAAGAAAACGATTGGGTAAACTTAACAAATTACTTAAAAAGTAGCACAACATATAGAAACCTTTTAGTATCCGAGTTTAATTAAATTCCGAAACAAAATAACAGCAATTTTTGACAGACGTTTTTTATAAACATTGTCTTTACATTTTTTCTTTAAATACATGATTATGAATATAATTATTGTAAAAACCAATGAATTGTAAACAATTTTAATTATGTAAATAAAGAAAAGAATTATTATTATTAAAAAAGTTTATTTTTATTTCAAATTATTTTTATTTTTTTTAAATCTATTTTTTTGAGACGTGTTCAATAGGGTGGTCCTTATTTTGAAAATTTTTAAGTGCCCTGATATAAGTACCTTGTAAAATTTTGAGCTGAATCAATTAAATTTTTGACCCCGCGAAAATCAGTCAAAGTTTCGAGTTTTGGGCAAAAATTCTCTAAATTTAAGAAAAAAAAAGCTTGACTAAACATTTTATGAATATGCTCAAAACAAAATAATAAAACATTTTTTTTAACGTTGCCCAAACATACTCAGATAAGAATTTTTAATTTTCGAAATATCGGTAACCCATATTTATTTGGTACAAAAAAAATATTTTTGAATTTGAAACGTTTTTCAAATCTGCAAAATATTTTTTCAAATTTTCTCAAACAAAATTGCCAGGTATTTCAGCTCGTTTAACAAATCGGGTTTAAGGAGCAGCAAAAATCCAAAATTTTCAAAAAAAAAACATCTACCCTGTTTGAAAACTTTGACTCGGAATATATTTTTTTTTTTAATGTAATTTTATGATTTTTTATGTAATTTTTTTGTACAATTTTTTTGAAGTGACAAAAATATTTTGAAAACTATTTTTGTGGTCTTTAGAAGCGTGTTCAACGTTTTATTTAAAGCTAAGTACTCTGTTTTTTGCGGTGAAAATTTCACTTCAACTTTAAACGCCCCAAATCGCAATAAAACAATGAAAAATAAACAACTTTTGACAATTATAAGAAAGAAACGATCATAACAAAACAGAAATGTCACTTTTTCACGGCAATTTAAATTGTCTTGTATAATAAAAATGCGTGAAAACTTTTTTAACAATTTCCCTATAATTCCTCGAGTTGCCAAATTTTATTTTTTTTATATGGAGTTTGACAGATTTTTTCCCGTGAAATCGAACATAGTACTATGCTTAACACGTGAATTGGAGGCGAAACCAATCCAAAATTAACGGTTTTCCACATAACTTCTGAACCACTGGACCGATTTCACTGAACTTCAATATCAACCTGACCGTAAAAATTACAAACTACTTTCTTTCGAAAGTAAGTGTGTTTTCAACAAACATACAGACAGCCAGAGAGTCGGACGGATGTCACTATGTCAAATTTAAATAGATTGATAATCATGAATTTTTATACTTTTTCGAACTGTTACAAACTTACTATCACTAACAAGGAAGGTCTTTTACAGGGCACCCACCGATTGTGCTGAAACTTGAATAGGGGGAAAAATAAAAGTTACCTGTTTTTTTTAGCTGCCCAATCTCAAATTTAAAAAAGGGTTGCCACCTGCTGAAAAAATTAGGGCTTTCGGAAAAATCCGTATAAAAGCCGAACTAGCAGGAATTTCGCCAAACGAAAAATACGGGTCAGCTTAATTTTGACAGAGATTATTATATATGGTTTTGGCGGTCGTACGTATATACATAAGAGTTATAACTTTTTGCATTTTTTGGTGGAGTGGAAATAAAAACAAAAATTATTAAAAAAATCATTAAAGGCATTTTAGAACTCGCTTCGGTGCGTGAGGTTTTTTCACCAAATTGAACTGAAATTATTTTTTTTTTATCATTAATACAATATTGCCCATAAGATAGACCCTTGGAAGAATGACGTTCAAAAAAAGTTATAACCCTAATATACATATCCATATAACAGAGCTTCTCACTAACGTTTGCTTTGCGATCCCTTTTTATTATTTCAAATTCTTCGTGACCCCCCAACATAAAAAAAATAAAAATTATTAACGTGAACTTTGACCTGTTTTTTCAAAAAGCTGAAGTAATGGAAAAAATTTGGAAACCAAATTCATAATCAGCTTTGAAAGATTAATCGAAACCGTGTGGTCAGATCCCAGACGCATATCACAAATTTCAAGTAAAAAAACTTCTGAAAAATAAAAAAAACACAATTTTTGTGAACTTTGACCTCAATTTTCTCAAAAATTTGGAAACCAGGTCCCAAACTACGACATTTTATATCGAAACTTACTATCTTCATCGATTTTTTATTTCCGAAAATAAAAGAAAAACACTAGTTAAAACTGATCAGAAATGAAGAAATGTTTACCAAGAAAGCATTTAAAGTCCAATTCAGAGTAATGCTTGTTCTTTTTTCAAAATTATGTACCATTGTTTGGTATTGATCGAAATTTTATTCGATCACGAATCTAGATCCGTTATTCGGATCCAGCATTAAAAAGTAAATCGAAAAAAGTGGTCAGATCCCAGACACATCCAAAAATTTCACTAACAAAACTCTTTAAAATGCACAAGAATACGTTTTTGTTAACTTTTAAAATCTAACGTACTAGAAAAATTTAGAACCCAGATTCGGAATCAGCATCGAAAAGTTTATAGAAAACGAACTGCCAGATCCCAGACTCAGCCAAAACACTTCACAAATAAGTGTTGGGCATCCAAAAAAATTAGCAACTGCACAAAGATTACGGAGGGACCTTAAGTGATGGAAACATTTTTTTTTTTGCTTTAATAAAAGAATTTGTATATTTTTATAATACAACAATAAAAAAAAATGTGTTTTAAACTTACAAAAAATTAAAGGTTTTTTTGTTCGCGACCCCCCTGAAACTCTTCCGCAACCCCCTAGGGGGTCGCGACCCACCGTTTGAGAACCATTGCCATATAAACTACCCCAACGATTATATATTTTTGACAATAACGAACTTAGCGAGAACGAATTTGGACAAGACCAATACACCATTGGATAGGCCTTTAAAAACCCTTTTGACCTGTATAAAATGTTCACATAGTTTTGAAGAAATGGGAAATATCTTCAAAAAAATCTTCGAAAAAATCCAGTTTTTCCCCTCTCCTTCGACTTGCTAAATGTGAGATTGGGCAGCTAAAAAAATTTGTAACTCTTATTTTGCTCCCCTCTTTTCATATGCAAGTTTCAGGACAATCGGTGGGTGTCCTGTGAAAGACCTTCCTTGTAAGTGAAGGATATAAAAAGTCCCGCTTTTTAGACCAAAATCCCGTTTTTTAAACCTTTCCATCCCGCTTTTCAGACAAAAACATTTAGTCTGGTTAGGTTTGATGTGAGAAAATGTTGGGATTAAAAAAAAATATGGGGTATCGGTCATTCACTTAACTCCTCAGGGGCACTTTTGAGGGACAGTTAGAGCGGTAGGAGCGAATTTTTATAAAAAATAAATCTTTGTATGGAAGCGCCCTTATGAAAATTGGAATTAGGCTTAGGCACAGACTATATACAGACTCGACAGTAGAGTTTTATAACAAAAAATGGGGAAAAACTAACCGATTTTAGAAGAAAACAGAGCTATTTTTAGCTAGTTTTCAGCTAACATGGCAACACTTTCTACGACTTAGGAGTGACTGAAACAAAAAAAAAACGATCTGGCATATATTTTTCTTATGGTGCGTTATATTAGCTTTCTTTTTCTAACCTAATTCGTAGAATAATTTGAAAAAATTAACCATATCGTTAAGGCACAGACTAATACAGACTCGAAATAAGTGACAGGTGTCAAAAAAGTTGTCTTGAACCATATTATTAATGTTTTCAAATTATTCTACGAATTAGGTTAGAAAGAGAAGGCTATTATAAAGGGCAATTTACACGTTAACTACCCTTGACCACCCTTATCTCCTATTTCCCAGTATTAGTGATACGATTTGCCGGGTTTAAATAATTTTGTATGAAAAATTATTTGAATTTGACAATCGTTATCCCCCAATAATGGGAAATAGTATATAAGGGTAGTTATCGTGTGAATCAAGCTTAAAGCTCTAAAAACTAGCTAAAACCGCTCTGTTTTCCCCTAAAATCGCTTAGTTCTTACACATTTTTTCTTATAAAACTCAACTGTCGAGTCTGTATATAGTCTGTGGTTAAGGACTACTTTTTGACACCTGTCACTTATGTCGAGTCTGTTGCTTAAGTATGTGGGGAAAAAATGTTTGGAAGGAAAAATTAATGGGGGGTCAATCTCACGTTTCACTCATCTGGGGTCAACTTCGTAGCAGTTGTGGGCCTTTTTGTGGATGTTTACCCCTTCACGCTCAACTTTAACTCCGATGAGCGACCCCAAGATCCCAATCCCCCCTTATTTTAGGTCCTGCATTCTTTTTACGAATCCCACAAAATAAGCGGTTCTAGCGTATCCAAATCTTGTTACATAAAATCTCATACATCACTATCCCTCTCTTAGCTTAAATCTGCTATTTGATACTATTTTTACAACAGATGTAAATTTAAAGTAAAGTAAACTTAAAACCCTTTAATATTTTTATTATTTTTGTTTCAGGTCGATTAAATCATTTCAAGAGCTTTTGTATATAAATTCTAATTATCCATGTGCAAATGACGTTCATCTGCGCCTGGGCTTTATGCATAAAGTATTGGGAGATCACAAATCATCATTTAAACATTACCAGTTGGCACTAATAGATACGACACCATGCACGTTTACAAAATTACAAAGTAAGTCTTACACACAAATAACACGGAGGAACAAAATTGAGGAAATTTGATGCTAATATGATTTCTAATAGATTTTGGTATGCTGATTCCGAATCTGTGCTCCAAATGTCAAAGTTAGTTTTAGTTTTTGAGATATTCGCAAATTAAGTTTTTTGATAAATTCAGGTCATTTAATTTTTTTTTGCAAATTAGCATTAAGTTGAAGACCGTTACAATTTTTGTTAAATTGTGTTTAATCTACAGACTATACTCTATCATTGAGGCTTAATTTCAAAATGGTAAGTTTCACGATACTCATTTGACACGCATTGGAATGTAAAAATAGCTTTTTCAAAAATTTGCACTTCTAATAAGAGATTGTCTAAACTTTGGACGTGTACCTTTAGTTAACATCTTATACTAGTTATTTCAGGAGAAAAAGTGATTACTTAATGTTTCCTCTTTTTTTTAATGCAAACGCAAGTTGAAAAATGTGGACAAAAATTGAAAATTTTGTGAAATGGGTTTTCATTAAAATACACTTACAAAAATGTGTATATCTTGCGACCCAAGTTTTCTAAGAGTTTTTAGGGCGTAGATTACGAATAAGGACACCAAATTTATAAATTAGCATTAGTTTTTGAGATAATTGCATTTCTTTTTTTTGATCTGCTTTTTTTATATTTTGTTATGAATTCTTGTTAAGAACTGCTAATGTTGTTAAATTTTGTTCTTAAATTTTAAATATCTTTGATTTGAAAATTCTGATTAATTTTTATTAATAAATAATGTATTAATGTTTTAGTTTGTGCACAAACGATTTGTCATTAGACTCGTTTGCTACTTTGTAGTATATCGTTTCTATTTTTGCTAAATAATCTTGACAATGGAATCTTGACAAATTCCGAAACACGTGTCGATTAAGTCTTGCAAAAATGACCAACATAAATAAATTTAAAACAAAAAATAATTTTCTTGAAAATTATGCTATGAGAATATCATGGTTTTAATTAGTAAAGAAAATAATGACCTCGAGCCAGAATAAACATCCTCACAAAATAGAATAAACATCCTCACAAAATATATCTTTGATTTGTTTTTTTTTTTTATTTAATCCAATTACTATTGTTCTTTACTTATAATTTAGTATTTTATTATACTTAAATAGATAAATAAAAAAAAAATAAAAAAAACATTTGTTAAAAAGTTTTTTCTGCAAAAATTACGCACTACCTATTCAGTATCACTTATTTATAGAAAATACCAATGAGTTTTCTAGAAAAGACCGTTAAGATTTTAAAAATCATACGACTGGTTCCTAAGATATTAACAAAAATGCAAAAAAAGTGAAATTTTCAAAAAAATTCGCAATATTTTGTTTTTGCATTACACAAATTTCGGTACATGCTAATTATAATACCCAAGGTCCGCACTTAAAAATAACATAAAGTGAGAGTAACATTTTAAAAGAGTTTGCAAGTTATTAAAAAAAATTTTGAAAAATGTGGATTTTTTCATAAAAATAAATTTGCAAATATCTCAAAAACTAAAGCTAACTTTAGTGTAAATAGCGACCTTAGAACAACAAAGTTCAATTTGCACCAACACTACTATTGAGAAAACTATGGTTGAATATTGTTAATCGATTTACTAAGTCCGTTTAGACTTTACATACAAACAGTTTTTGCATAATTTGAAATTAGTCCTTAAATGTTATTATGTCCCGATGAAAAATGTGCATATATGTACATATATGCTCATATATTGTTACATGTATGTTCATATATGAATCATATATGAACTTATATGGTGTATATGGAAGCATATATGTTGTCATATTTTTTAAAAATGGGCTCATATATGGAAATGTATGAACAAATATATTGACATATATGTATAGTATCACTTAAATTGTTAAGCAACGTAAAAACACGTTTTCCTGTTTTATGTGACATTCACACTTGCTGTTTTGAAGTGTTCAAGAGTGAGATGTTTAAAAAAGTCTTTGTTCTGTGTTTATTACGATTTTATTCAGTTACTGGTATTTTTTTGAACAACTTGTTTAAGGTCGCAAGTGTGAATGCCATATTACAGTGAAAGCGAAAAACGTTGTTCAATATTTTTTTAATTTTGTTCATAAGTCCATCATATTATATCGAATAGTTCTGAAGATTTGGCCATATTTTCGGTTAATAAAGTGCATCATAACTGGCGATTCACATTTTGATAATTTAATAGGGGAGCCAAAAATATTTTTTAAATTACAAAATATGATGATAGTAGTATTTTTGAATTTTACTCGTAAAACTTGCATTTTTTAACAAAGAGAACTTAAATTTTATGGGGACATGTATTTTGATATATATATATATATTAATTCCTATAGTTCCAGGCTGGAACAAAGGGCCACAACAAAATGTCTCCATTCAGATCTGTCTTGTCCCAGCGTTTTAATTTCGGACCAAGATTTTTCCATCAAGCGATCTTCGTGTTGCACCGTCCGTCTCCACGTATTAGATGGCCTACCAACTCTTCTATTGCCTTGTGGGTTCCATTCGATTGCCATTCTAGCAATATCTCCATTGGATCTTCTAAGAACATGACCTATCCAGTTCCATTTACGTTTCGCAATTTCTAGCCGAATTGGGGTTTCACCAGTTCTGTGCCAGAGCTCATCATTCGAAATAACATTTGGCCAGAAAATCCGCAATATTTTGCGCAAGGAACGATTAATAAATGTTTGGATGGATCGAAGTTCATGTGCGGAAGTGTGGATTTAACATTTGTGGAAAAGAGACGTAGCTTTGTATTGATTTGAATTTGTGGAGACCTCCATACTTTTTGTAGTACTCCAAAAGCTTGTTTAGCCTTTTTAATACGATTGAAGACATCTGCGGCTGCACCGCCGGTATTAGTTAGAATACTTCCCAGATAACAGAAAGATTGGACATTTTCAAGTTCAACACCGTCTATTGCAAAATTGTTTCTATTTTCGGTATTAACACGCAGAACTTTGGTTTTGTCAATATTTATGCGAAGGCCAACATTTGAAGCTATTTCTTGTACTCGTTCTAGTTTAGTTTTCATATCTGTAAAACTATGTGACAGGAGGCAGATATCGTCGGCATAGTCCAAATCTTCTAGTCGCCCATGCAAACCCCACGTTTTTTGATATAATGCATCACAATCAATCAATAACTCGTTTTTAAAATAGAGTGTTGTTACGATATATTGATTCATATTTCTGACTAAAAAAGTTTTGATATATTCATATTGCCGCTGTTTCTAAAAATGGAGTCATGTGTTTTCGTGCAAGTTTTCAGGAGTGCAAAGAAAACATTTATTTTCGTCCCTTCGCAATATATTTTAAAAGTTTGTTCAATTAAAAAATTCTTGTACCGATACGATATCCACATGCTACAAAAAAAGTATGAAATCTTTAACGGGTTTCTAGTGGTGCAAAAATTTCAAAAAACATACACATGACTCCTCTTTTAAGTGTTTTTTTGAACAACTGCTTTTGTTTACAAAACCATTCTTACTGTAAATTTCTTTCGAGGGCAACGAATACAAAAATACAAAGTGTGTTCGTGGTTTAAAGCGACGTTATTTAAAACGACGTATTTAAAGTCCTTGAAATTTTGATATTTAAGAGCTCTTCTTTAAACAGCGGACAACCAATTTCGTAAACAAGTGATGCTTTTCCATTTTTTCTTGTAACTATTTTAGAGCTTTGACATTAATCGAAATCACTGAAAGGTGATGTACCAGGGTTGCAAAATGAAAACATCAAAATTGTACCAACGAGCTCACAAAATTGTACTTTTTCGACCCCAATTGTACCAAAATTGTTTTTGTTTAGTTTTTGTTTTATTTTTTTTATTTTAATTTAAAAAAGGAACGAAAAAACATTAAAAACAAATTTTTATAAAATTTACATTTGTACTTTATTTGTGCTTTAAAAGTGTATCAGGTGGTATTCAGAGTCCTAGTACTGGTGGAAAATGATCAATTTTTTAAAATACGTTTCAGAATACATGAGAGGTCTTCAGAATTTTACTGTCAGCCCTGGCAATGTAGCAAAATATTACTTTTTTCAAAAAATACATGTATTTTCAAGAAAGAAATAGAAGAAAAGTACTCTTTTACCACCAGTAACAGGGCTGGCAAGTAGGTTTCCGAATACCCCAATGTATTTTTTGAATGAAGTACTCTTTTGGCACATTGACTGGCAGCTATCTTTATATACCGTTCGACGCAGAATCAATTTTTGAGTCGATATTGCGATGCTTTCCAGTCCGTCGTTTAAACGTCCCCCCGATATTTACTTAAATCTGCCTATTGGTACAATATTAGCCTATTTTACTCAAATTTGGTTTGTACGTATTTTTACACCAATTTCAGATCTGGCCAAACATGGATCCAGTCGACACAGTAAATCAATCAAAACTATAAACTGGGTAAATTCCATGAAAAAAACATAATCTGAGATGGATTTAAAATTGTACCAAATGAGTCATTGGTGTACCATTGTACTTTTGAGCTTCGAATTGTACCAAAAATGGTACAATTGTACCAACTTTTGCAACCCTGTGATGTACTTTAAACACTAAAATTTTGTGACTTCAAATGATTTAGTTGCTTTCACAAGGCTTGATTACTCACCTTTTAGTATTTAGATAACAGCATGAAAATATGCATAACTTTGGAAGTATTTTCCAAAAAATCTTTACAATTCATTCGAAATACTTGTAAGCAATGTATTACTTAAGTAGTGGTCAATTTCGTCACATTCTTTTACTCTTTGATCAAAAAATGTTATCCTCCTTTTCGGATTATTTTTAGTATGACGAACACAGCTACTTTTACTTACATTTGAACCACTCAAGATATCAAAAAACGGTTTGGCGAGTAAACTCGTGCCCAATATGGGTTTTTAAAGATGCAATAAAAAAAAGTTTGAAAGCTACACATGACTCCTTTTTAGGCGAAGCGACAAAATGTATGTTACTTAATACATTATTTATGCCACCTCTCAATTATATTGTAAAAAGTTGATTGTTATGAAATTACAATTTCAAAAAATTCATTGAATACTAATAAAATCAATTAGAATTCAAAAAAATTTAATTGAAATTCAAAAATATCAACTGAAATTCAAAAAAGATCACTTGAAATTCCCAAAAATCCATTGAAATTCAAAAAACTCAATCGGAATTCATAAAAAATAAAGTGGAATACAAAACAAAATCACTTAAAATTCTAAATAAATCCATTGAAATAAAAAGAATAAATTCGAATTCAAAAAAGTTTAATTGAAATTTTAAAAAAATCACTAAAATTTCGAAAATTCAATTAGAATTAAAAAAAAAAAAATCAAATAAAATTGATAAATATCAAAAATTCAAAAAAGGATCTTGAAACTACAAAACTAAAATTGGGAGTTTAATTGATTTTTAGGAATTGTTTTTATTTTTTGTTCAGCTTTAAGTTATTTTATTTATTTTTTCAAGTTTAAGTCATAGTTAATTAATTTAAAGTTTCGTGTATTTTTTTAAATTTCGATGGATTTTGTGATCTTTTTTAAATTTTAATTGATATTTTTTAAAAATAATTGGAGTAATATACAAATCACAATTGGTATTTTCGAACTTCAATATTTTTCTTAGTCGATATATTTGAAAAATAACATACGTGGATACATATATGTTTTCATATAAATTATATATGTCCATATATGTCATATATGAACATATGCCCTCAAATTACGTATATGGTCATATATGGACAATCATATATGAATCATATATGCACATTTTTCACCGGGGTATTTAAAAATATCGGAGTTACTACATTAGTTTTTGCACAATTTAAGTCTCAAAAAACCGATAGAACTCTGATGCTCAACGATGAGGCACATGAATTTGGACAACATGGTTCTAATTGCCAAATAGAAATTTGTGTGTCTGTAGGAAATATTTTTTCTGCAGATAGAACCATTTGTTATTTGGAGAATTAGAAGGATAATGAAATAAGGGCCCAATTTTTTTAAAATATTTTTGGATTTTATTTTGTATTTTTTAAAATAATATTTAAATGACATAAATAGTTTTTCTACACCCAAAAATTTACATAGTAGCATAGTTATACACTGTTTTAAATAAATTTCACATTAACTATTTATAACACCGTCCGACAAAAATAATAAAAAGTCGTTGAACACGAAGTGGATAATATAAATTTGAAACTAGAGACTAAATGCCCGAGTAAAAATAAACATATATTACAATATATAACTTGATACAAACATAATAAATTATATATGATTATACATCCGTGAGATAATTTCTAATTTTTTTTAATGCAGTCATATGTAGTAATATATAATTTAATCATGATTCGGATTAAAAGGTGTACGGTTGATATAATTAAATAAAATAATATGAGGGTCAATACAAAATCTGTTTTTCTGTATAATTTAACATAAAATTATATATAGCTTATTCTGTTCCATATAAAACTTTATATGTTTCCAATTAACCAAAAATTTTCTAAGTTTTTTAGGCAAACCCGACTAAAAAAGTTTAGATATAGTAACATATTATTTAGTATATTTATATATGGCCATTAGGGTGGCAGCTATTTTGCAAAACTTCGAATTTCAAGGAGTGTATCCCTAATTTTTTTACATTTGGCCTAAAAATGCTATGCTAAAAAACACGAGGTCAAAGCCCGAGTAAAAAGGAATTTATATAAATGTATATTATTTTATATGTTTTCATAAAACCATATACAACTATATGAGTCAAAGTATAAAATTATATCTCACTTTGAAATTTTCCAATTTTTTTAAATGATGTCATATAAAATCATATCTAATTATATTGTTCATAATATATTAATATAAATGGTAGATGTAATCATACGTTGCACATAAAACTTAATCCGATTTCATACATTATTATACGTAACTTTATATCTAATTATGTATAGGACTTTACTAAACAAAAAATCCAGTATCAATTTATGTATAATTATATATGACTAATATAATACCATTTAAAATTATATATGGTTCCATACTAAAAAAATTTTCAACAAAAATAATAGATATAATTATATGTGTCTTAAACGATAACATATCTGTGTTTGTATGGTACTATATATACGCAAATTTCGTCAAAACTCAATATATATTTATAAGTGGTCGCATATGTAATGGAATATATATTTTAATATAATCATGTATAAAAAAAATATTTTTTTGACCAAACCACTAGCCATATATAATTATATATCCCGGCTAAAAATGTTGTATATTATCATATATGATATCATATATGAGACCATATACAGTATCATATATAGTATCAAATATGGTCTCATATATGTCCATATTCCAAAATTGGCGCTTATATAAGACACGATCATATATGATCCAATATATGTGATCATATATTAGATCATATATTGAATCATATATTGGATAATATATTGAATCAAATATGGGATCATATATGATGTTGTTTTCAATTTGTTTTACATTCTTTTTCATATTTTTTTATTTATTTTTTTCATTTTAAACTATATGTAATAGATTATTATGTATATATTCACCAGAATTGCAAACGGTGTACATAAGTATAATTTAAAATTAAAAATATTTTTTTTTATTAATTTTGGTGTTTTCATATATTTTAATGAAACCCTTTAGTTTGATGATTTTCATTTTTTAGTTACTATCGTTTGCATTTTTGGTGGCCATATAAAAATAAATAATTTATGAGAACACATTTTGATAGTCAACAAAATAAATTGAACATAAAAGATCTTATAAAGTTTTTCAATTAATATCAATTACGAAAGATGCGAACAAAGGGCTTATTAAAGGAACGTTGATTTCCTTTGTGTTTTCTTGTTTTAGTGTTAATTCCGATTATCTTGAGACTTTTCTTCAGGCGTTTTTGTTATGGTATTAGCCTCTTTTTTACAATATTTATAGTCAAAATCTAAAAAAAGGATATAAAATAATATTAATATTTAAGATATTTCTAGAATTTTTATTGTATTAAAGTATTACCAACTATAGCATTTGGTGCTAATAGGTTAATAATAACACGGATGTCATTTAACGAAGCAACCATGTACCTTTAAAGATTGGCTAGATACTGCTAGTTACATACATACATGTTGGAGTTTATTTTGTTAAGACCATGGGATGCTTAAGCCCATTGGATGCTAAAGACTATGGAATGCTTTTTAAGGAAAGATATATTGTCTTTCAGAAATCCATCTGAAAAAATATTAAAAATTATTACACATTTATTTTTTATTCCAGCAAAAAAGAACTTGCTACTACTAAATGCATGCATCAAAATTCATAGCAAGCAAATAATTACTTAAGACTTCGATTAAAAGCAATATATTTAGTAGTATGTATTTTATCTTGCTGGGTTATGTTTGTAAGAATATTTGAAGGATAGGGATAAAAACTATTTCTACTTACATCATGTTTGTAAGGATATTTGAAGGACAGGGATAATAACTATTTCGACTTACATCATGGTGACAATGTGCCAGGTTGTCACTTTCGCTTATAGACAGCTTTCTTGTAATTGTATAAAAACGTTATCCTTCCCAAATCGTTACTCAACCTTAAAACTGCTATGGTGATAGTAAGCGATTTCAAAATAGTTTGTAGTGTTGGAACCGTAGTGATAACGTTATGGTCGTGCATAAGCCCTCTGCTCTAAGTTAAGCGAGCTTAACGTACCTCCGCATGGTTGAATTTTCTAGTAACTCGGCCTTTGAACTTCTTATACGTTCTTTCCATTTCCAATTTGCTACAGTAAGGGATTTCAAAATAATTTATAGTGTTGGAATCGTAGTGATAACATTTCTGGTGGTGTATATGTCCTCTTCTCCAAGTTGAGTGAGCTTAACGTTACTCGGCATCAAAACTGCTTATACGATCTATTATTTCCAATTTGTTATGGCGACATTAAGGGATTTAAAAATAGTTTGCAGTATTGCATAATGGTAGTGCATATGCCCTCTCCACGAAGTTGCACGAGATTAACGAAGCTGCGTAGTTTAATTTTCTTCAACATCAAAGCACTCTGTATTATTGTATTTGTGACATATGTACATTTACTCATTTTGAATATGATCTTGTTTTGGAATCAAATGTCCACGCTTATACTTGTTATGACGATGAACTGGAAAAAAATAATACATATGATTTTAAAATTCTAAATTCATTTAAAATTCTAATAAAAACTTACATTTTCCATTTTTTTTATGTAAAAGTAACTTTTTTAATCAGAGAATTTTGCAACTAGGAAACAATATTTGTTAAATTACACCGCTCTACAAATCTGAGGTTTGCCGCTGCGTTTTGGATGAAACCAAAAAAAGTTGATAGGGCTTGGTGTCTCGATTCCAAAACGGTCACTCAGAGTTTTCTAGCACGTCACAATTTTGAGAAAATCGCGGTTAAAGTGTCAAAAAATGCACATTTTGACCATTTTTGAACGGCTATAAAATAAGATCCTGACATGCAAATGACTTGGTATCAAGCTCATTCGAAAGTGTGTAATTTTCTCTTTCAGACAAGATCAAATCTTCTTGGAATATAATTTTCTAAAGTGGTAAAAAAATCATTAGCCACAAGTGCTTCAAATCTAAAATTTACGTATGAATTTGTATGGAAATTTGTTAAAAAACACAGTGTAAATAAACTAAATATTAAAAAAATGGAAGGTTTTTTGCTAATGATATTGTTACTATTTTCGAAAATTAAATTTTTAGAACATTTTATCTAATCTTTAAGAGAAAATTACAGGCTTTCGAATGAGCTTGATACCAAGTCATTTGCATGTCTGGATATTATTTTATAAGCTTTTAAAAAGGGTAAAAAAATGCCCTTTTTCGGCACTTTAACCGCGAATTACTCAAAATCCTGACGTGATAGACAAATTCGGGCTCCGGATTTGGAATCAACGCAACAGACACTATCAAAATCACTAACCAGAATCTAATACGCATTTTCTTGTTGAGCTGTGTTATTGATACGAATCGGAATTAAGGTATAAATATGGTAATAAAATATAATTTCAATCGTAAAAAACTTTCATTTTGTAATTCCGGTTGATATTTTCAAACACATGCACTAAAATTTAACATTTTATGATAACATATTTGTTTCCATATATGATATCTTATATGGCACATATTTTATATACGGCCACATATATGGGATCGTTTCTTGCATATATGGTCACATATATGTTCCCATATATCTCATATATGATCATATAAAGATCTATATGTAAGCATATATGAACATTAGAGTGTCCCTTATTTTGGAAATGTTGGAAATCTTGAGACGGTACCCGCTCATTTTTTTCCTTTTGACTTAAAAATAACTCAGGAAAAATTTTACGCCCCTAGGACCACGCCTTCCCTACGCGACGGGGCCTTAAAGAGCGGGGCCTAAAAAATCATTTTTCCATACAAACCAAAAAAATTTTTTTTTGATTTTTAATTTTTTTGTTATTAATTATTATATTACTTGGTTTGCTTATTCACGACAAAAAATTTGATTTTGGAGGGATAAGTCTTTCAGCGCTAAAAAATTTTTCGCAAAAAAAAAATTTGGGCGGCCGGGGTCCTACAGTAAAAAATTTTTAAAAAATATTTTTTTTTAGTTTTGACCAGCAACGGTTTTAGCTGCTATGTTGCTTTAAATGATATATATTCCAAAAAAAAAATTATTCATATCTGTGACATCTTTATCTTTTTCGAAAAAAAAAATTTTGAGCCGTAGGAATCCTACGGTAAAAAATTTTTAAAAAATATTTTTTTTTAGTTTTGAAAAGCAATGGTTTTAGTTTTTATGTTGTTTTTAATGATATATATTCCAAAAAAAATATTATTCATATTTGTGACATTTTTATCGTGTATCGAAAAAAATCATCAATGCATTTTTTACCCTTTTTTAGAACACGATTAAGATGTCACAGATACAAAAAATATTTTTTTATGAATATATATCATTTAAAGCAACATAGCAGCTAAAACCGTTGCTGGTCAAAACTAAAAAAAAATATTTTTTAAAAATTTTTTACTGTAGGACCCCGGCGGCTCAAAATTTTTTTTTGCGAAAAATTTTTTAGCGCTGAAAGACTTATCCCACCAAAATCAAATTTTTTGTTGTGAATAAGCAAACCAAGTAATATAATAAATAATAACAAAAAAATTAAAAATCAAAAAAAAAAATTTTTGGTTTGTATGGAAAAATGATTTTTTAGGCCCCGCTCTTTAAGGGCCCGTCGCGTAGGGAAGGCGTGGTCCTAGGGGCGTAAAATTTTTCCTGAGTTATTTTTAAGTCAAAAGGAAAAAAATGAGCGGGTACCGTCTCAAGATTTCCAACATTTCCAAAATAAGGGACACTCTAATGAACATACACATTTATTTTTAGCCGGGATGCCAGTATTTCAAAATTTGTTTTTGCAGTGGCGGGTACAGCTTTTGGGTTTGGGGGGGGAAATTTTGTTTTTTTTACTTCGAAAAAAAAATCATAAATTCACCTTGGACGAGCAAAAACAGGGATTCGTTTTTTTTGCAATGGAAACCTATAAAATCATCAAATTCATTAGTTTGTGCTGAAGGAGGGTTGTTTTTCATGATCATAAGTAGATCGTTAAGATATTTTTTTTTTAATTTGTCTAAAAAGAAAATTGTACGTTTTCTTCTACATAGAAAAAGTCTCAGATTCTAACACATTTGACGTATAAAAAGTCAAATCTAAAGCTTCTTCTTTACAAAAAATGAACCAAAATCTGAGACTTTTTTCGTATAGAAAAATTTTCAGATTCTAAGAACTTTTTTCCACGAAAAATCTAAGATTCTGAAACCTTTTATAGAAAGTATCTCATATTTTAAAGCATTTTTAATAAATTTTTCTTATAGAAATGGTCTCAGGTTAGTATGTTTGTTTCGCACTGAAAGAATTTATATTCTGAGACCTTTTTTTCTTTAGAAAAAGTTTCAGATTTTGAGACCTTTTTTATAAAGAAAGAGTTTCAAATTCTCAGACATTTTTCCTATAGAAAAAGTCTCAGATTCTTAGACCTTTTTCTTTTTAGAAAAAGTCCCAGATTCTGAGACCTTATTCCTAAAAAAAGTCTCCTTTTTTAGGAATAAGGTCCCATAGAAAAATTTTAGGTTCTGAGAGCTTTTTCTTATATAGAAAAAGTCTTAAGTTCTGTCACTTTTATCCCTAAGAAAAAGTAATAGATTTTTCCATTATAAAAAGTCTCAGATTGTCAGACCTTTTTACTTAAAAAAAGTATCGATTCTGAAAATTTTTCCAATAGAAAAAGTCTCAGATTCTATGAGCCTATTCCTATAGAAAAAGTCTGATATTGTGAGACTCTTGCCAAAAGAAATGGTCCCAGATTCTGAGACGATTTTTCTATAGAAAAATCTTAGATTCTGAGACCTTTTCTTAGGTATAGTCTAAGTATAAGTCTAAGATTCTGGCACTTTTTTAAAAAAAAATCTCGCAGATTTTGAGAACTATTTCCTATAGAAAAAGTCGTAGATTTTGAGACCGGTTTCCTATAGAAAAAGTCTCAGATTCTGAGACATTTTCCCTATAGAAAAAGTCTAAAATTCTGAGACCTTATTCCTATAGAAAAAGTCTTAGATTATAAGACCTTTTTCCAGTTGAAAAAGTGTCAGATTCTGTGACCTTCTTCCAATTGAGAAAGTTTAAACGTCTGAGACTTATTTTTCAACAATAAAAAGTCTCAGACATTGACACATTTTTCTTTTTACAAAACAATAAAATTCTAAGACCTTTTTCCTTAGAATAAGTCTGAAATTAAGTGATTCTGAAACTTTTTTCCCATAGAAAAAGCCTTAGATTCGAATACCTTTTCCATTTCGAAAAAGTCTCAGATTATGCGACCTTTTTCCTATAAATAAGTATCAAATTTTGAGACCCATAGGAAAAGACTCAGATTCTGAGACCTTGTTCCTTTAGAATAAGTTTGAAATTCTGAGACTTTTACATTTTGGGAATTCTTCTACAAAAATCCGAAAATGAAAATTTTTTAAGATGTGAAAAATTTTAGAGTTTTCTGCATCTTTTCTATAAAAAAAGTCTCAAAATTTAAGACCTTTTTAATATAGAATAAGTCTCAGATTCTAAGACCTTTTTCCTATAGAATACGTATCGAATTCCGACACATTTTTTGTACAGAAAAGTCTCAGATTTTTCACAAAGAAAACTTTTTTTTCCTCAAACATTTTCTTTTGCGGATTTTTGTAGAAAAATTCTCAAAATATAAGTACTATTAAAAGATAGCAAAATTCATAATAAGATTGACAGACATTTTTTCACAGAAAATTTTCAGAATGAGTCACATTTTTTCCTTTAAAAATTTAAAAATTTTCCCTACAAGAACTTTCAGATTTTTTCTAAGAAAAATTTTCGGATTTCGAGATAATTTTCATTCGGAAATTTTTTCGAAAATTTCCTTCTTCCTTCTTTCTCCTTTTTCTTCCTTTTTCTTTCTTTTTTCTTTTTTCCTCTTTTTCCCCCTTTTTTTTTTTTTTTGAAATTTGGTCTGGGGGGGGGAAATTTCCCCTTTTTCCCCCCCCCCTTGTACCCGCGCATGTGTTTTTGTGTGTCAACATATATGGTTATACAAAACTTTTTATTGTATCATATAAGATTACATATGATTTTTGGAAACCCGAGTTCGATTCCCGGCCCAGTCGAGAACAAAAAAGTTTTTTTTATTTTTTTTTTTAAATAGAAAACACTTTTTTATTGCGTTTAATTTTTTTAGAACTAAAAAATTTTCATTTTTGGAATTTTTGCAATCATTTTTAAAAAATTATTTTTCTTTTATATAGTTATATATAACTATATTTGATTTATTATAAAATTATCTATAATTTTTGGGAACCCGAGTTCGATTCCAGAAAAAAAAATATATTTTTTTTTATTTTTTTTAAATAAAAAACACTTTTTTATTGCATTTATTTTTTTTAGAACTAAAAATTTTTCTTTTTTTGAATTTTTGCAATCATTTTTAAAAAATTATATTGCTTTTATATAGTTATATATAACTATATTTAATTTATTATAAAATTATCTATCATTTTTGGGAACCCGAGTTCGATTCCAGAAAAAAATATATTTTTTTATTTTTTTTTTAAATAGAAAACACTTTTTTATTGCATTTGTTTTTTTAGAACTTAAAAAATTTTACTTTTTGAATTTTTGCAATCATTTTTAAACATTTGTATTGCATTTATATAGTTAATAATAGCTATATTTGGTTTAAATGATCAAATTATCAATGATTTTTGAAACCCGATCTCAAATCTAATTTTGATTTCCTGATTCCATGAAAAATTTCAAACTTTCAAGCCAAAGTCTTATTTCACTTTGGAAGCCTATGACTTGGAAATAAGGCATACCGTTACATTAAAATTATTGTTTAAGCTTACCATGGAAGCCCCTAATAGCGCTGTACGTCATTCCAATTTTTTTTTTTTTTGCAAATTTTATCAAAAATTTTCTAAGTCTTTTTTAAAATTGTGTACAAGTGAATAACATATTTAATTGGATATAATCATATATTACTATATGTTAGATCAATTTGATATAATTAGATACGATCAATTTATTTAAAACTAAGTCTTTTAAAGTTGTTATTTGCTAACAACGTCCGCTGGTCTAGAGGGTAGAGATTGCGATTACAAAACGGAAGACTTGTGGTTCTAATCCCCGTCCGTTCGAAGTTTTTTTTTTTATTTATTTTCAGTTTGACATTATTATATCTAAAAATAAATCTAAAAACAGAAACATTTTTTGGATAAAAATGTATCCAATATTTTTTTTATAAAATCAAGATATCAGATATTATAAGATAACTTTGGCGCGGCCAAATTTCGGATGAAATTACATTATATAATATCCAATTTAATATAAAATCATGATATTGGATATTTTAAGATAACTTTGGCGCGGCCAATTTCCGGATGAAATTACATCATATCATATCATATTTAATACAAAATCATGATAATTGATAATTTGGGATAACTTTGGCGCGGCCAATTTCCGGATGAAATCACATACAATCAAATATTAAACTGTAACTTCATATATTATAAGATGTTATGAGATAACTTTGGCGCGGCCAATTTTCGGATGAAATTTAGCAAAATCAGATCCAATAAATTATATATAATTTTATAAGATAACATGTTTTACCATACAATTTTTTTTTACTCGGGAGGTCAAACACACGAAAATAACCATATTTTGATGAAAAACATTGAATAAATGTTTTTCCAAGATGATGATGGAACATACCCATAAGCCAGGCTGGCTCTGAAGATATTTTTAAGAAATTTCACTAGGGTATCTCCACCACTCTTCAACATCATAGGGTATATACCATCTGGTCCAGAGGAAGATAAGGCGTACCTGATCGATTCCTCAGAAACTACCCTAGATTCATATACCAGTTCCTACAAGTAGTATTACCAACAGGACTCTCAATAATATCTGTATTTATCGTTGTCACTTTGCATCCTGGGAAGTGAGTAGATAACAGAATATCATTGACCTCCTGTTGGTTGTTTGTGTAGGTACCATCTGGCTTTCTGAGGGAATCAAGCTTCGCTGAACTATCTTTTTGAAAGATTTTACAGAGCCTTGCCGTATCCCTCGTACCATTTACCTCCTCACAAAAAGTCCTATAAGACTCAAGTTTGGCTTCCCGCACTTTTTTCTTATATTCCTTTTGCATGAGGTGGTAATTGATCCAATCAGCATTCTTTCGAGATTTTAAGGCTCTATTCAGAAGCTTTCTTGAACTTTTTCTCAGCTTACCAAGTTCCACGTTTCACCAAGGGACTGAGTAACCTGGTCTGCTTTTCCTTAATGGACAAACAGTTTCATAGCAGTCAGTTAAAGTTTTACCCAATTTCTCAGACTCCACTTCAACCGACCCTATACAACTAGGTATTGGGATGGGACGTAATCTTTGATGTAGTAGTTCATCAAATCTTTTCCAATCCGCTTTTCGAGGGTTTCGGCCCTGTGGGATTGTTGGTTTGTCAATCCCAAGCCTAAACTCGATGTAGCTGTGGTCCGACACTGTGGTCCACATCAAGAACACGCCAATCTCTTATCATTGTACTCGCCTTACTGTTAGATAAGGTAAGATCAATGACCTGTTGTCTTTGTTGAGTGACAAAAGTTGGAGAATTCCCAACATTTTGAATCACCAAATTTGAAGACAAGATGAAGTCTAACAATTTGTTACCTCTAGAGTTGCACTTTGTGCTACCCCAGATGATATGCTGAGAATTGGCATCGCATCCTATAATCAGCCCCAAGTTGTTGGTCTCCACGTATCGTATGACTCTAATTAACTCCACCGAAGGGGGGGTAAATAGAGTCATAGGGCAAATATGCAGACACAACAATAATCTCCACCAATTTACCGTCGTCTTGGCAACAAAATTGCCTCAACACCGAGCTCTCGATTGTCTTCGGAACAATCAAACAGGCCCGAGGCCGCACCGATCTTGTGTCATACAAGATTGATCCCTATCTAATCATACTTAAACCACAAACTCGTCCTTTGACTGCCCATGGTTCTTGTATTAAGAATATTTGTGGATCTGCTTGCAACTTAGCATAACTACTGCATAGAAGAGCATAAGCCGCTTTGCTGTGTTGCAAGTTTATTTGGGTGAAAGAAATGTCGATCTTCGACATTTGAAAAACATTTATATTACCCTAATCCTTATCATTGCCACGGATACGGAAATAAATCCGTCCGAGGTTAAGATAAGGACGCATTCCGTATGTTGAACGAAGGATTTCCAGAGATTGTAGGTCCACTCCTACAACAAGAAGTGAGTCAGGGTGACCCCCCTCCTGTTTGTAGGACCAGACCCTCCAATTTCTGGTTTCAAGTCCCTCATTCTGCATACATAATCGTGCGAGCACTTCATTGATCTTGGGATTACCAGGAATCCAAGCCGCTGCTCGCACTAGCCTGCGTAGGCTGCCACAATTCACGATTGTAAATGAGCAATCTTCGCAGCTTGGTATAGTAGCCACTGTTTTGGTAAGCCATTCGAGGGAAAGTTGGTTGGAACAGTGAATCTTAATCATTCCCTCTTCCACCCTCATTCCCTCAAAATTGGGTTTACATGTTAGTGAACCCATGGCTTTCCAAATGTGACCACTTATATGATCCGTTTGCCTCTGAAACAACGGATCCCGCTTATTTAAAGCAACTATTGCCACCTTCAATTCCCTATTTACTACATTAGAGTAGCTTTGGGGTCCTGCCGGTTGCAATAGCTGAGTAATTTTAATTGATGGTGAACCTGCCTGCTTTACACAAGAGGCACCCTGTGAAGGGCAGCCAATTCCTGTCATGTCAATTCTAACAGGTCCATCATTCAACCGAGGACGGGATGAAGAAGAAGAGCTCGAGTCCAGATTTGCATCCTTTCAGTTACTATTTCCCTTCTTCATTGTCAAAATTTTAGAAAATACAAAAACACTAATTTCGCGATGTCTCGCGAATGCGAGCAGCTACGATTTCGCTGTTAACAGTTTTGTGACATTTAATCAAGTAGAAATCGAACTGCGTTTACACTTTTCGTCGGCACTAAAGTTGAACCTAAACATCGCTGAGGCTCACCGTGTATATAAAAATAGGGGTCCAATTTTCGCATAAAATTATATAAAAAATTTATCAAAATATAAGAAACATTGATCAAATTTTATATAGTTTTAGCGACTCATTTTTCGCATCAAATTCTATATAAACATATATGATGTTTATAAAATTATATAAAGAACTATATAAAAGCTTTTTTACTCGGGAACCCTAGTAAAAAAGTTTTGATATAATGATATATAAATTGATATCATCATACTAAATTATATATGACTTTTTATATATTCAGATCAAATTTTATCTAAGATTTATTGCGGCTTCATTTTCTTATCTGAGGTTTTACATAAATATATCTGTCTTTATGTAATTATATAAATCTATATTAATTTACATAAAATAAGATCAAGTGGATTTAATTGGACCCGAATAAAAAAAAGTTATATGACGCAATATTTAATTATATATGAACAGATATGCTTTTATGTAAATCCATATTAATTTTGATCCGAAAATTTGAGGATCGAATATTATACGATTATATCAAATTCTATTATTTTTGATAAATTAATATCAAATTTGATTAAGTTTGATCCCAAAAATGGGTCTATATAATTGTATTAAATCATATCTTATCTGTTAAAATTAGATAAATTTTTATATAATTAGATGAAATCTGGTAAAATTTTTTGGAATTTTAAACGTGAAATTATAAATTATTTTATCAGATTGGATACATTACACTGTGCTACAAGAAAAATGAGCCTCAATGCCTTCAAAGCCATATGAAAGTAGACCATCAAGTGAACAAAATCACCAAAGGGTTTTGCAAAGTCAGTTCGGATTTCTTTTTTATATCCCACTGAAGTTTTTATATTTTTATCAAAGGCGTTTGGAAAACGTCTAAAATACTATAATAAGAACACATATGAGCTTCAAAATATGATTTGAGTGAAATTTTATGGCGGTTATTTTCTTAGAAAATTTTAACCCTCTAACTGTCATTTTAAGGGGTCATTTTAGTCCTTTTTCAAAAACTAAACACAGAATTCTAATAAAACGTGCATTTAGAGGGTTAAAATGTTATACAAAAACTTTCCTCATAAAATTTCACTAGGGGTTGTCAAATGTTCAAAGTTTGTGCGACATGCGAAAAATGCTTAAAAAGGGTCAAGTATAAATAACACTGTGCAACAAATTTTGGGTCATCGCATTGAGCCTCAATGCCTTCAACACCATATGAAAGTAGACTATCAAGTGGACAAAATCACCAAAGGGTTTTGCAAAGTCAGTTCGGATTTCTTTTTTATAGCCCACTGAAGTTTTCATATTTTTGACAGAGGCGTTTGGAAAACGTCAAAAATACTATAATAAAAACACATCTAAGCTTCAAAGTATGATTTGATGTCGTCAGTGAAATTTTATGGCGGTTCTTTTCTTAGAACATTTTAACCCTCTGCCATTTTAAGGGGTCATTTTAGTCCTTTTTCAAAAACTAAACACAGTAGTCTAATAAAACGTCCATTTAGCGGGTTAAAATGTTCTACAAATATTTTCCTCATAAAATTTCACTAGGGGTTGTCAAATGCTCAAAGATTGTGCGACATGCGCAAAGTGCTTAAAAAGGGTCAAGTATAAATAATCAATGTTTGTTCCCGGCTAAAAATGTTGTATATTATCATATATGATATCATATATGAGACCATATACAGTATCATATATAGTATCAAATATGGTCTCATATATGACCATATTCCAAAATTGGCGCTTATATAAGACACGATCATATATGATCCAATATATGTGATCATATATTAGATCATATATTGAATCATATATTGGATAATATATTGAATCATATATGGGATTATATATGATGTTGTTTTCAATTTGTTTTACATTCTTTTTCATATGTTTTATTTATTTTTTTCATGATATCAATTACGAAAGATGCGAACAAAGGGCTTATTAAAGGAACGTTGATTTCCTTTGTGTTTTCTTGTTAATTCCGATTATCTTCAGACTTAGCGTTTTTGTTATGGTATAAGCCTCTTTTTTACAATATTTATAGTCAAAATCTAAAAAAGGATATAAAATAATAATAATATTTAAGATATTTCTAGAATTTTTATTGTATTAAAGTATTACCAACGATAGCATTTGGTGATAATAGGTTAATGATAACACGGATGTCATTTAACGAAGCAACCATCTATCTTTAAAGATTGTCTAGATACTGCTAGTTACATATATACATGTTGGAGTGTATTATGTTAAGACCATGGGATGCTTAAGCCCATTGGATGCTAAAGACTATGGAATGCTTTTTAAGGAAAGATATATTGTCTTTCAGAAATCCATCTGAAAAAATATTAAAAATTATTACACATTTCTTTTTTATTCCAGCAAAAAAGAATTTGCTACTACTAAATGCATGCATCAAAATTCATAGCAATCAAATAATTACTTAAGACTTCGATTAAAAGCAATATATTAATTAGCAGGGAAACCAAAAATATGCACTATCATGTTTTTTCCTGTGCATTTTATTGATAAAAGGGTAATGTATTCATCCGTTTCAGAAGTTTTTAAGTAATCTGGCATCGATTTGTTTGAGCATATTTTTGCATATTTTAGCCTTAAGAGCATATTTTTGCATATTTTAGGTTTAAGAGCATATTTTAGCTTAAGAGCATATTTTTAGAGCATATTTCCAATTTTTAGAGCATTTTTCCACTTTTTAGAGCTTTTTTTTGCATTTTTAGAGCATTCTTTTCAATTCAATTTTTCAATTTTTGGAGCATTCTTTTCCATTTTTTTTTTATGACAACATTTATTTTCAATTTTTTTTATCCAACAAGGATGATTTTTTTTACGGAATTGCGACGGTTGATTCCCCTTTGGCCTGTTCTTGCTTCAAATCGGTATATAAAAGTAAGTTTTTTTTTTGATCTGGGTATATTCAACAACTTGGTAGTAAATATTAAGGCAAATATTTCTGTAGAACATATTTAACCCTCTAACTACCGCACATAGCGATATTTGGAAGGTCTATTTTCTAACAAATTGTAAAAAACACCGCAAAAAAGGGAACATAATTTTTTTAAGAGCATATTTTTAGTGTTTTTAGAGCATATTTTTCGTTTTTAAGGGCATTTTTTAAGCGCATAAAACGTGTTTTTTAGAGCATATTTTTGGTTTCCCTGTTAATTAGTATGTATTTTATCTTGCTGGGTTATGTTTGTAAGAATATTTGAAGGATAGGGATAAAAACTATTTCTACTTACATCATGTTTGTAAGGATATTTGAAGGACAGGGATAATAACTATTTCTACTTACATCATGGTGGCAATGTGCCAGATTGTCACTTTGTCACTTTGTCAATTATATAAAAACGTTGTCCTTCCCAAATCGTTACTCAACCTTAAAACTGATCGTTCTTTTCATTTCGATTTGCTATGGCGATAGTAAGTGATTTCAAAATAGTTTGTAGTGTTGGAACCGTAGTGATAACGTTATGGTCGTGCATAAGCCCTCTGCTCTAAGTTAAGCGAGCTTAACGTACCTCCGCATGGTTGAATTTTCTAGTAACTCGGCCTTCAAACTTCTTATACGTTCTTTCCATTTCCAATTTGCTACAGTAAGGGATTTCAAAATAATTTATAGTGTTGGAATCGTAGTGATAACATTTCTGGTGGTGCATATGTCCTCTTCTCCAAGTTGAGTGAGCTTAACGTTACTCGGCCTCAAAACTGCTTATACGATCTATCATTTCCAATTTGTTATGGCGACATTAAGGGATTTCAAAATAGTTTGCAGTATTGCAATCGCAGTGAAAACATAATGGTGGTGCATATGCCCTCTCCACGAAGTTGCACGAGATTAACGGAGCTGCGTAGTTTAATTTTCTTCAACATCAAAGCACTCTATATTATTGTATTTGCGACATATGTTCATTTACTCATTTTGAATATGATCTTGTTTTGGAATAAAATGTCCACGCTTATACTTGTTATGACGATGAACTGAAAAAAAATAATACATATGATTTTAAAATTCTAAATTCATTTAAAACTCTAATAAAAACTTACTTTTCCATTTTCTTTATGTAAAAGTAACTTTTTTAATCAAAATATTTTGCAACTAGGAAACAATATTTTTTAAATTATTGATACGAATCGGTATTAAGGTATAAATATGATAATAAAATATAATTTCAATCGTACAAAACTTTTATTTTGTAATTCTAGTTGATATTTTGATACACATGCACTAAAATTTAACATTTTATGATAACATATATGTTTCCATATATGATATCATATATGGCACATATTTTATATACGGCCACATATATACCCGAGTAAAAAAAAGTTATATGACGCAATATTTAATTATATATGAACAGATATGCTTTTATGTAAATCCATATTAATTTTGATCCGAAAATTGGCGGATCGAATATTATACGATTATATCAAATTCTATTATTTTTGATAAAATAATATCAAATTTGATTAAGTTTGATCCCAAAAATGGGTCTATCTAATTGTATTAAATCATATCTTATCTGTTAAAATTAGATAAATTTTTATATAATTAGATGAAATCTGGTAAAATTTTTTGGAATTTTCAACGTGAAGTTAGAAATTATTTTATCAGATTGGTTACATTATCAATTAGAAGAGTTTTTATTACATTCTTCGGAATTTTTTTCGGGACTTAGCAATTTATTAAAAATTTGTCAATTTTTTTTTCAAAATCATTTTTAAGAGACTTAAAAATTCCAATAAATGTTTGTGTCTTAGAAAATTTAAAAACGTTTTTTCGGAACTTAAAAATTGTTCAAAAGAATAAAACTTCTCCTAAAAACATTGTCAATGATTTTTTTACTCCAAAAAAAAAATTGGCAAAAAAATTTTGTGTCCGGGACTTTAGAAAATTTTCATAAAATATTTTAAGACTGAACATTTTTTAATTTTTTTTTAATTGTCCGGGACTTAGAAAATTTTAAAATTTTTTCGGGATATAATTATAAATAAAATCATATATCTTTTTATCTGCCATATCCAAAAATTCCAGACCTTACATGTCATATCTAATTTCATATAGATCGGTATATAAATCGATATGAATATGTATGTTATCATATTAAAAAATAAGGAAAAATACAATGCTATATATAAACTTATATGTCCATATCAAAGTTCATGCATAACCATATATAAATTTAAATAATTATATATTAGCATATATGATCATATCATATCTTTTTTACTCGGGTAGGATCGTTTCTTGCATATATGGTCACATATATGTTTCCATATATGTCATATATGATCATATAAAGATCTATATATAAGCATATATGAACATACACATTTATTTTTAGCCGGGTTGTTATTTTTTACCAAAGCAGTGTTAAAAAATATCGACAAAAAACAGTGCAAATATACTTTTGAGCTTAAAATGATGTTCTGATGTGTTTTATAAAATTTTATGATGATTCTTTTCTTTGACCAAATTGACCCTCTAGCTCCCGTTTTAAGGGGTAATTTTTGTCCTTTTTTAAACGAAATTCAAAAAAGTCTATGAAAAAAGGCAGTTAGGGGGTTAAAATGTTTAACAAATATTTTCTGCATCAAATTTTACTGGGGCACATCTAAGACAGAAAGTTCGTCCAGCATATAAAAAATGCTTAAAAATTTTAAAGTATTAAAATTTTTTTTATATTTTTTTTTTTGGGCCGAAATATAAAAAAAACAAGGAACAAAGTTAAATTCGACTTTGTGGAATGTATTATTACCCTCCATTTACGGTACAATGGACTATTTTAAGTCTGAGCGCCATGGACTTGCCTAAAAATTTACCTATTTTTAGGCTTGTACAACCCACCCTCAACTCAACCCTCCACGATGTAAAAAAGTTTATTTGCAAAAAAAAAAAAACAAAACAAAAATTAAAAAAAAAAAATCCGCGAAAAAAAATTTTTGGTAAAAAAAAAAATTTGATGAAAATGTTGTTTTTTTGTTTGTACTTGTTTAAATACCATTCGGTGATCAATTCTGTTCACATGTGTCAACCAGCAGCCGAATTAAAGCATTTTCTGTTTTTAGGTTATGTTGAATGTACCACAATTTTCGAGGTGTTCTTACATTTTCGTTCATAACTTTTGAACCGCTAAACCGATTTCGCTCAAATGCAATACCAAACTGCTTATGGCAACAACAAGTAAATATGCTAAGTCTATGTTATATCTTTTAATACTTTGGCCGCGATCACCAAAGTCGAATTTAACTTTGTTGCTTGTTTTTTTTATGTTTCGGCCCAAAAAAAATATAAAAAAAAAATTGAATACCCGGCTAAAAATAAATGTGTATGTTCATATATGGCTATGTATTGATCTTTATATGATCATATATGACATATAAGGAAACAAATATGTGGCCATATATGCAAAAATCGATCCCATATATGAGGTCGTATTTAAAATATGTACCATATATGATATCATATATGGAACCATATATGTATGCAAATTTGAATCAGAATAACAAAAAAAAATTTTTACGAATAAAATTATATTTTATTACCATCGATTAACAACTATTGTTCTACTTGCAAAATATTCTGCTTAAAAAATTACTTTTACATAGAAAAATGTTGGAAAAGGTAAGTTTTCATTAATATATATAAAGAATTCTAAAATCATATTTTCATTTTTTTCCAGTTCATCGTCATAACAAGTATAAGCGTGGACATTTTATTCCAAAACAAGATGAACTGGAAATTTTCGTATTCAAAATGTCGAAAAATATATTATTGAGTTCTTTGATGTTGAAGAAAATTAAACTACGCAGCTACGTTAAGCTCTCGCAACTTGGAGGAGAGTGCATATGCACCACCATAATGTTATCACTACGATTTCAATATTACAAACTTTTTACAAATCCCTTAATGTCGCCATATCAAATTGGAAATAAAAAGATCGTATAAGCAGTTTTGATACCGAGTTACGAGTTGAAGAAAGCTCTTCTACTTGGAAGAGAGAACATATGCGCCACCATAACGTTATCACTACGATTTCAACACTACAAACTATTTTGAAATCCCTTACTGTCGCAATAATAAATTGGAAATGGAAAGAACATATATGCAGTTTGAAGGTCGAGTTACGAGTTACAGCAACGTTCAGCTCACTCAACTTGGGGGAAAAATCATATGCACCACCATAACGTTATCACTACGATTTCAACACTACAAACTTTTGACATCCCTTACTGTCGGAAATGAAAAGAATGTATAATCAGTTTTGATGTTAAGTTACGATTTGGGAAGGACAACGTTTTTACTAACAATCACAAGAAGACTGTCACCTTACCTACATGGAAAATATTGTCGGCATGATATAAGTATTAATAGTTTATTTATCCCTCTCCTTCAAATATCCTAACAAAGATAACCCACTAAGTTAATATACATACTACTAAATATATTGCTTTTAATAAAAGTTTTAAGTACTCATTTGCTTATTATGAGTAAAAAATGTTTTTAGTAGTAGAAAGTTATTTTTTGCTGGAATAAAAAAAGAATGTGGAATTATTTTTAATATTTTTATAGTTGAAATTCCGTAAAAAGTATTCGATGGTCTTAAGCATCCCATGGTCTTAAAAAAATAAACTCTATTAACATGTATGTACCTAAGAAGTCAATATTTAAAGGCACATGGATGTTTCTTTAAATGATATCAGTGTTATCATTAAAACCCATCAGCACCAAATGCTATTGTTAGTAATACTTAAGGGCCTGTCACAGAGTCAATTCCGTTCCGAAGTGGTTTGAAAGTTTTCCTCTAAAAACGTAAAACAAAATATTTTTTCGAAATAAAATCCACTCCTATGCAATTCAATACCACTTTGAATTTTGAAAGTGACTTCATTCCGAAAAAAATAAACGTTTTGCGTTTTACGAGTAAACCACTTATTACAATTCCAAACGGAATTAAGCCTGTGACATGCCATTTAATACAATAAAATGTCTAGAAATACCTTATATAATAATATTTTATATCTTTTTTTATAGATTTTGACTGTAAATATGCTAAAATAAGGTTTATAGCGTAACAAAATCGCTAAGTCTGAAGAAAATCTGAATTAACAATAAAACAAGAAAACAACAAGGAAATCATCCTTCCTTTAATAAGCCCTTTGCTCTCTTCTTGATATTTTTAATCCTTTATGTTAAATTTTTTTTACTATCAAAATGTGTTTTAATATCTATGTATAAGTTAAATTATATTATATCTATACTAATATTATAAAGAGGTAATGTTTGTATGTTTGTTTTTTTGTTTGTTTGTTTGTTTGTTTGTTTGTTTGTTTGTAGAGGGTAATCTCCGGAACTACTTATTCGATTTCAAAAATGTTTTCAGCAATATTTAAAGTGTTCCTTCAGGATGGACATAGGCCAGGTTTCATCGACCACGCCCACTTCTACGCCCACTTTTGGCCAAAAAACGTAAAATTGAAAAATCTCAAAAACTACTGAACCGATTTCAAACATTTTTTTCACCAATACATACATGGAATGGTCTTCATGGTGGACATATGCTGGGTTCCATCGACCACGCCCACATCTACGCCTACTTTTGGTAAAAAACTTAAAATTTAAATATCTATGAAACTACTCATCCGATTTTAAAAAATTTTCAGCATTATTTAGAGTGTTCCTTCAGGGTCGACATAGGCTAGGTTTCATCGACCACGCCCACTACTACGCCCACTTTTAGCCAAAAAACGTAAAATTTAAAAATCTCCACAACTACTTAACCGATTTCAAATTTTTTTTCACCAAAACATGCTTGGAATGGTCCTTCATAGTGGACATATAGTGGGTTTCATCGACCTCGCCCATTTCTACGCCCACTTTTGGCCCAAAAACTTAAAATTTAAATATCTATTGAACAACTCATCCGATTTCAAAAATGTTTTCACCCATATTTAGAGTGTTCATCCAGGGTGGACATGGGCTAGGATTCATAGACCACGCCTACTTATACGCCCACTTTTTAGCAAAAAAATCTATAATTTAAAAATCTACAAAAAATTTTTTCCGATTTCTAAAATTTTTCACCAATACTTGGTCCTTCCGAGTGGAAATATTCTAGGTTTTATTGACTACGCCATATCTACGCCCACCTTTTGCAAGAAAAACATAAAATTTAAATATGATCAAACTACTTATCCGATTTAAAAAATGTTATCAGCAATAAATATTAAGAATAATGATTCAGGGTGGACATGGGTTAGCTTTCTTCGATCAGACCCACTTCAACGCCCCTTTTTGGCCAAAAAACTTAAAATTTTAAAATGTCCGAAACTACTCATTTAAAAAATGTTTTTTCCAATATTAAGAATGGTCCATCAGGTAAGACATAGGATACGGTTCATCTACGTAAAATTTGTTAATATACGAAACTTATTATGAGATTACAAAAATGTTTTCAACAATATTTAGAATTTTCCTTCAGGGTGAGTTAGGGTAGGTTTCATTGACCACACCCATTTGAAAGATCACTTTGGGTCAAAAGGCGGAAAATTTTAAAATCTACGAAGCTATTCATCCAATTTCAAAACATTCTGAAAAATTTCTTTTTTGGAAATTCCTATTTTACTGGGGCAAATACGTGCAAAGTAGTGAACTTTGTAACTTTTTGTATCTCCTGAAAAGTTGGTTATAGTAACTTGAATTGTGGGATCCTCCAGCCCAAAAAATCATTCTGAAAAAGTACCTTATGGAAATTTAAATTTTAATGGGGATAAGGGTAAATTATTTAACTGTGGTACTTTTATTTGTTTTTAAAGAATGAAGCCTACACAGAACGAAATGAATTGGAATTCAGAACAAAATGGAATAAAATGGGGAACAAATGAATAGAAAAGGAAACGAAATGAAATAGAACGGGGAACGAAATGGAGTGAAACGGGGAATGAAATGGTTTCAATAACTGCGATATAAGGGCTCGAAAATTTTCAAGAACATTATTTACCGAAACGAACATGAATCCAAGCTAAACGGGGCTGTTTTAATTTTATTGTTTATTCTAAATAGTTTTTATGAAAACTTCAACGATCAAAATTAAATAAAATTAAAATTCTGTAGGGGGGAATTTTAGAAATGGAGACTCTAATCGTGATCCTTCTTTAATCCGGAATTTAATATTACCGGTGGCGAAGTTCCGGGCGGGCCTGCTAGTATTTTATATTTTATATTGAAATATATGAAAAACACCATAATGAATAAAAAAATATTTTTTATTTTTAAATTTACTTATGTACACCGTTTGCAATTCTGGTGAATATATACATAATAATCTATTACATATAGTTTAAGATGAAAAAATAAGAAAAAAATAAGAAAAAGAATGTAAAACAAATTGAAAACAAGATCATATATGATCCAATATATGATCCAATATATGACACAATATATGACCCAATATATGATACAATATATGATCACATATATTGGATCATATATGATCGTGTCTTATATAAGCGCCAATTTTGGAATATGTTCATATATGAGACCATATTTGATACTATATATGATACTGTATATGGTCTCATATATGATATCATATATGATAATATTCAACATTTTTAGCCGGGTACTTTAAAATTTTTAAGCATTTTCTATATGCCGGACGAACTTTCTGTCTTAGACGTGCCCTAGTAAAATTTGATGTAGAAAATATTTGTAAAACATTTTAACCCTCTAACTGCCTTTTTTATAGACTTTTTTGTATTTATTTTAAAAAAGGACAAAAATTACCCCTTAAAACGGGAGCTAGAGGGTTAATTTGGTCAAAGAAAAAAATAATCATAAAATTTTATAAAACACATCAGAACATCATTTTAAGCTCAAAAGTATATTTGCACTGTTTTTTGTCGATATTTTTTAACACTGCTTTGGTAAAAAAAAATAACAAACAATGATTATTTATACTTGACCCTTTTTAAGCACTTTGCGCATGTCGCACAAACTTTGAGTATTTGACAACCCCTAGTGAAATTTTATGAGGAAAATATTTGTAGAATATTTTAACCCTCTAAATGGACGTTTTATTAGACTTCTGTGTTAAGTTTTTAAAAAAGGACTAAAATGACCCCTTAAAATGGCAGTTAGAGGGTTAATATGTTCTAAGAAAAGAACCGCCATAAAATTTCACTGAAGACATCAAATCATATTTTGAAGCTCAGATGTGTTCTTATTATAGTATTTTTGACGTTTTCCAAATGCTTTTGATAAAAAAATAAAAACTTCAGTGGGCTATAAAAAAGAAATCCGAACTGACTTTGCAAAACCCTTTGGTGAATTTGTCCATTTGATGGTCTACTTTCATATGGCGTTGAAGCCATTGAGGCTCATTTTTCTTGTTGCACAGTGTAATCAATGTTAGTTATTTTTTTTTTGCCAAAGCAGTGTTAAAAATATCGACAAAAAACAGTTTTTTGGGCCGAAATGTAAAAAACAAGTAAAAAAGTTAAATTCGAATTTGTCGAATGTATTGATACCTTCCACAATGTAAAAAAGTTTATTTGCAAAAAAACAAAACAAAAAAAATAAAAAAAAAAAAATCCGCGAAAAAAATTTTTGGTAAAAAAAAATCCGTGAAAAAATTTTTTGTTAAAAAAAAATCGACGAAAATGTTTTTTTTTTTGGTAAAAAATATGATTGTTCTTGTTTAAATTCCATTCGGTGATCAATTCTGTTCACATGTGTCAACCAGCAGCCGAATTTAAGCATTTTGTGTTTTTAGGCTATGTTGTATGTACCACAATTTTCGAGGTGTTCTTACATTTTCGTTCATAACTTTTGAACCGCTGAACCGATTTCGCTCAAATGCAATACCAAACTACTTAGGGCAACAACAAGTAAATATGCAAAGTCTTATATATCTGTTTTATCTGTTTAATACTTTGGCCGTGATCACCATTTCAGATATCTTGAGAAAAAGTCGAGTGATGCAGTTCTAGCGGAAATTTTTTGGTGGAGCAAAAATATATTTGAGGACGAAGAAGAATTAGGTGGGGAAAAGACCTAAGCTTTCTTTTAAGTCAAAAAAAGGGCCCGACATAGCGTAAAAAGACAAAATTTGTTTTTTTTTTTTTTGCAAATAAACTTTTTTACATTGTGTAAAAATACATTCGACAAAGTCTAATTATTTTTTTTATTTTTTATATTTCGGGCCGAAAAAAAAAAATTAATATTTACTTTAAAATTTTTAAGCATTTTCTGTATGCTGGACGAACTTTCTGTCTTAGACGTGCCCTAGTAAAATTTGATACAGAAAATATTTGTAAAACATTTTAACCCTCTTACTGCCTTTTTTTATAGACTTTTTTGTATTTCTTTTAAAAAAGGACAAAAATTACCATTTTAAACGGGAACCCGTTTAAAAGAATCATCATAAAATTTTATAAAACACATCAAAACATAATTTTTAGCTCAAAAGTATATTTGCACTGTTTTTTGTCGATATTTTTAAACACTGCTTTGGTAAAAAAAAAAAAATAACAAACATTGATTATTTATACTTGACCCTTTTTAAGCACTTTGCGCATGTCGCACAAACTTTGAACATTTGACAACCCCTAGTGAAATTTTATGAGGAAAATATTTGTAGAACATTTTAACCCTCTAAATGCACGTTTTATTAGACTTCTGTGTTTAGGTTTTGAAAAAGGACTTAAATGATCCCTTAAACGGCAGTTAGAGGGTTAAAATGTTCTAAGAAAAGAACCGCCATAAAATTTCATTCAAGACATCATATCATATTTTGAAGCTCAGATGTGTTTTTATTGTAGTATTTTTGGCGTTTTCCAAACGCCTTTGACAAAAACATTAAAACTTCAGTGGGCTATAAAAAAGAAAGCCGAACTGACTTTGCAAAACCCTTTGGTGATTTTGTCCTTTTGATGGTCTACTTTCATATGGCGTTGAAGGCATTGAGGCTCAATGCGATGACCCAAAATTTGTTGCACAGTGTTATCAATAAGAAGAGTTTTTATTGCATTCTTCGGAATTTTTTCGGGACTTAGCAAATTATTAAAAATGACAAATTTCTAAAATCATTTATAATGGATTTAAATTTTCCAAAAAATGTTTGTGTCTTAGAAAATTTAAAAACATTTTTTCGAAACTCAAAAATTTTTCAAAAAAAATTAAATTTCTCCTATAAACATTTTGAATGATTTTTTTACTCAAAAAAAAAAAATTGTGTCCGCACAGAAAAAATTTCAAACAAATTTCAATCAACAAAAACGCGGATTCAATCAATTTTTTGATTGAAATTCCTCCAATCAAGAAAATTGTTATACTAATCATCAAATTGTAGGTGATTGATTAAAAATTTTTTCAACCAAACATTTTTTTGATTTTGATCAAAAATTTGATCAATTTTTTATTTAAAGTCAATTAAAATAATGATTGATTTAACAAATAAATAATTATAAGCTTATAACAAAATTATCAAAAAATTCATCTTTTTTACTTTCTAATATGTTGCAAACAATAAAAAAGTAAAACCCAATTATTTTGTATATTTTTGAATTAATCTATTCAAATAAATTCAAGCTAAAATAAATGCCATATTATTGAAAATTTGTAATTCGACAGTTAAAGAAAATAACAAAAAATGTCAATCAAAACATTGATTGACTCATTTAAATTTTGTTGATCAATAGATTTAATTGAAAATTTTTAGCCAATAATTTTTTGTGTGCGGGACTTTGGAAAATTTTCATAAAATTTTTAAGGACTTGAAATTTTTTTAATTTTTTTTCGGGATATAATTATAAATTAAATCATATATCTTTTTATCTGTCATATCTAAAAATTCCCGACCTTATATGTCATATCTAATTTCATATAGACCGGTATGTAAATAGATATTTTTTTTTTTTAAATTCATTTATTAATGCAATCTATCATAAATTGATATTAATCATTACACGTGACTTAAAATTATTTGACTATGAAGTGGAGATGATCCAGTGATCATCCCACAGATAACTTAAAACTAAAAAACTAAAATATATATAAAAATAATTCCTTAGTATACTCTGGGCCATTTTAAGGGGTTCATCTAAGTAGGTCCTGGGGAGCTCTTCTTCTGAGTCGGACAAAAGTAGTTGCGTTTGCCATTAAAGTTGACGCTAAAGGATTTGGGTGGTTTTGAACTCTTGATTGATAGGACATCAATTGGTTTTTTATTTCTTCGATTACTGTCGGAGTTTTAAGTTCTCTGTGAAGCTGGTTATTTGATATGTACCAAGGAGCTGTTGTTAGTTGTCTAAGGATTTTCGATTGAAATCGCTGTAGAATTTCCAGATTGGAATTTGCTGCAGTACCCCACAATTGGATACCGTAAGTCCAAATTGGTTTTAGTATGCATTTGTATATCAAGAGCTTATTTTCGAGCGAAAGTTTCGATTGAGTGCCAATCAAATAAGACATTTTTCTGACTTGTAAGTCAAGGGCTTTCTTTTTGGTCAGAATGTGTTTTTTCCATAAGAGCTTTTTGTCCAGGTGAATGCCAAGGACATCATCTTTTTGGGAAATTTCCTTTCCATTAAGATTAAAAGGGGGGCAAGTCCCATTTCTTAAAGTAAAAGTGACCTGAACTGATTTATCTTCATTTGATTTTATGCGCCAATCTTTAAGCCATAGAGAAATGTTATCTACACATTTTTGTAAAATATTACTTGCAACTGCAGGATCTGCATGAACAGCATGAGCTGCAGTGTCATCGGCAAAGGTGCCTATAAGAACTCCATCAGTGTTTGGTAAATCTGCGGTATACAAGAGATACAGAGTTGGCCCCATAACACTGCCTTGTGGGACTCCGGCATTGAAAACATGTAAACTGCTCATTTCGTCTTCTTCTTTAACAAAAAAGAAGCGATCCGAGAGGTAAGATCGAATAAATATATAATAGTTCACTGGGAGGTGCTTTTTGATTTTGTATAGAAGACCATCATGTCATACTTTATCAAATGCTTGAGAAATATCAAGAAAAGCAGCAGTGCAATATTTTTTGTTCTCCAGAGCATCCTGTATCGTCTCAACGAGCCTATGAACCTGCTCAATTGTACCATGTTTTTTTCTGAACCCAAACTGATGCATTGGAATCAGTGATTTTGATTCTATAATAGGCATTAACCTATTTATAAAAAGGATTTCTAGTACTTTAGATGGAATTGGGAGTAAACTAATTGGGCGATATGATGTGACATCATGAGGGCTTTTGCCGGGTTTTTGAATCATAGTAATTTGGGCAACTTTCCATTGAGGTGGAATAAAGTTTCGGGTAAGGCAGGCATTACATATACTAGTGATGTATACTAATCCTTCGTTGGGCAATTCCTATAAAACTTTACTTGTAATGAGGTCATAATCTGGAGCTTTATTTAGGACAAGTTTTTTAATAACATTTGCTACTTCACGCTTCTTGAATTTCTTAATCGGGAGATCAAGTTGATAAATTTCCTGTAAGGAGCGTTCAATAAATTCAGGGCTAATTTCTGAGCTGTTCGGGGTGAAAACCATTTTCAAATGTTCACTAAACCTAATTGCCTTCTCATGGTTAGTTTTTGTCCATGAGTTGTCATCTTTCCTAATTGGGCAACTTATCTTAACCTGTTGCTTGACCTTATTCGTCATTTTCCAAAGAGAGTAGTCTGTAGATTTGGTAGGGCCCAAATTTCTTAGCTCTTTTTCTATGCTTTCGTTTCTCTCATTTTGCAAGATATTTTTCAGCTCACGAGTTAGCCTGTTCAGTATTGTCTTATCTAGAGGGGATCTAGTTGTTTGCCATTTCTTTCTGGCATGTATTTTTTCTGACAACTTATTTTTAACTGTACTGGAGGGGGTTAAAACGCATTTTTCCTTTACTGCTGGAGTAGAACACCAGGATGCATGTTGTAAAGTCTCATTGAAGTGCTCAATGGCGTTTGTGATTTCCTCTTCAGTCTTTAACGAGATTTTCAAGTTAAGATGTGTTTTTACCATATATCGGAAATATGTCCAATTGGTTTTTTTATTATGAAGTTTACAGGATTTGTCATGGTTTTCTACTGTTGACGTTAGAACTAACATAACAGGGGAGTGATCTGATGACAGATCTGGATAGGAGTAGCATTTATATGAGATTTGTGACAATCCCTTAGATACACAGAAATCAATCAAGTCAGGGATCTTGTTTAGGTCTGTGGGCCAGTATGTAGGAGATCCGGGGGATATTATTTTCAAACAGAGATTTTGAATAGCACTATTTAATTGACTTCCCTTAGAAGTAATAAGTCTGGAGCCCCAAGCAGTATGCTTGGCATTATAATCTCCACACGCAAGAAATCTGCTTCCAAGTGTGTTAAAGAAGGTTTGGAGGGCAATAAAGTGATGATATGGTAAGAGGGCCTTGCCAGTCATATACTATAACATTCGTAGCCTGTATTTCATGAGTGCAAAAATCTGTTCATATATAATTAAATATTGCGTCATATAACTTTTTTTTATTCGGGACTGTAAAAAAAATAATCCCGAATAAAAAAAAGTTATATGACGCAATATTTAATTATATATGAACAGATATGCTTTTATGTAAATCCATATTAATTTTGATCCTAAAATTGGCGGATCGAATATTATACGATTGTATCAAATTCTATTATTTTTAATAAAATAATATCAAATTTGATTAAGTTTGATCCCAAAAATGGGTCTATCTAATTGTATTAAATCATATCTTATCTGTTAAAATTAGATAAATTTTTATATAATTAGATGAAATCTGGTGAATTTTTTTGGAATTTTAAACGTGAAATTAGAAATTATTTTATCAGATTGGATACATTATCAATTAGAAGAGTTTTTATTGCATTCTTCGGAATTTTTTCGGGACTAAAATCATTTTTAAGGGATTTAAAAATTCCAAAAAATGTTTGTGTCTTAGAAAATTTAAAAACATTTTTTCGGAACTTAAAAATTTAAAAAAAAAAAAAAAATTTCTCCTAAAAACATTTTCAATGATTTTTTTACTCCAAATGACTTTTTTACTCCGGGACTTTGGAAAATTTTCATAAAATTTTTTAGGACTTGAAAATTTTTTAATTGTCCGGGACTTAGAAAATTTAGAAAATTTTTTTCGGGATATAATTATAAATAAAATCGTATATCTTTTTATCTGCCATATCTAAAAATTCCCGACATTATATGTTATATCTAATTTCATATATATCGGTATGTAAATAGATATGAATATGTATGTTATCATATTAAAAAATAAGGAAAAATACAATGCTATATATAAATTTATATGTCCTTATCAATGTTCATGCATAAGCATGTTCATGCATAAGCATATATAAATATAAATAATTATATTATAGCATATATAATTATATCAGATCTTTTTTACTCGGGATTTTAAAAGCATATATGGTTGTATATGATATCAGTTAAGGAATATATAATTATATATTAAATGCTCTTGAAAAAATTTAAGTTTAGTTTAATATATAATTTTATATAATTAAAGGTGACGTAATATATATTTTTATATAAAATGAAGTTTAGATACTTGTGTCTTATATAACTTTATATAATTACATCAACCATATTTATTTATATCTGAATTATCATCAAATAATATGTTATTGCATATAACTCCATATAAAAATTAAGAAAATCGGTTAACTTATATGTAATCATCAAGGAAACCAAAAATATGCAGTATCATGTTTTTTCCTGTGCATTTTATTGATAAATGGACAAGGTATTTATCCGTTTCAGAAGTTTTTAGGAAATCTGGCATCGATTTGTTAGAGCATATTTTTGCATATTTTAGCCTTAAGAGCATAGTTTTGCATATTTTAGGTTTAAGAGCATATTTTAGCATAAGAGCATATTTTTAGAGCATATTTTCAATTTTTAGATCATTTTTTCACTTTTTAGAGCATATTTTTACATTTTTAGAGCATTATTTTCCAATTTTTTTTATGCCCGGCTAAAAATAAATGTATATGTTCAATATGCTTATGTATCGATCTTTATATGATCTTATATGACTTAAGTCATGTTTCCATATAATTATATGGAAACATATATGTAAACATATATGCAAGAAACGATCCCATATATGTGGTCGTATATAAAATATGTGCCATATATAATATCATATATGGAAACATATATGATATCATATATGGAACCATGTATTTTATCATAAAATCCCGAGTAAAAATAATTTAATGTGATCTTATATAATTTTATATAGTCATATTATTTCATATATGATCATGTGTGACACTATGTATTGCAAGATAAATTTATATAATAAATTTTGATGTGGGATTTTTTTAAGATATCGCCATACATAACTATATGTTGTAACATCTGGTCCCATGCATCATTTTAAATTTCTAAAAGTTTTACATGAAATTTTATATGCCTCCATTATTTTTTTAATTTTTTTAAGTTTTTTCCAAGAACATATTTTTATCGCAAATATTTTCAAAGTGTTTTATATAAAATTTCATATGACTTCATATTTTTTTAGTTTCTAAGATTTTTCCAAGCACCACTTTTTTATCACGAATATTTTCTAAGTGTTTTATATAAAATTTTATATGACTCCATTTTTTTAATTTTTTCTAAGTTTTTTTCAAGAAACATTTTTTATCGCAAATATTTTCTAAGTGTTTTATATAAAATTTTATATGACTCCATTTTTTTAAATTTTTCTAAGTGTTTTATATAAAATTTAACATGACTCCATTTTTTTAAATTTTTCTAAGTTTTTTTCAAGAACAACTTATTTTAATTTTTTAACTTTTTATTAAAAACTAAAAAAAACATCCGATTTATAAAATTGTATAAATTTTAATATAATTGGATATAATTTTATATCATTGGATTAGACCAAAACTCGTATCAAAGTCGATATAAAGTTATATAAACTGATATTATTAGATATTATTCGATCAAATCTTATGAAACCATTTTTCGTATAAGATTATATCAAAATAGACACGAACCCATATTAAATTATATATTGTGTCATATCAATTTTTTTACTCGGGATGTTAAATCATAGTACATGTGTATGCAAATTTGAACCAGCCCGAGTAAAAATAAACATATATTGCAATATATTACTTGATACAAACATAATAAATTATATATGATTATACATCCGTGAGATATTTTCTAAATTTTTTTAATGCAGTCATATGTAGTAATATATAATTGAATCATGATTCGGATTAAAAGGTGTACGGTTGATATAATTATATAAAATTACATGAGGGTCAATACAAAATTTGTTTTTCTGTATAATTTAATATAAAATTATATATATCCTATTCTGTTCCATGTATAACACTATATGTTTCCATTTAACCCACAATTTTCTAAGTTTTTAAGGCAAAGTATAAGAAACTTTTTAAAATGTTCCTTAACATTTCCTTGTTAGGGTTATGTATACCACCTATCTGGTTCGAAGCGTACCCGAACATTTTTTTGTTTAAGAAAATTATATGTTTGGTGAATGTATCGTTGACCTGTGGTGTAACTCAACCCAAACCAAAAAACACCAGGATTTTACATGTTTTTATGCAATTAGATCTAATTAGATCCACTAATATATGGCAATGTCTGGTCAAAACTCGGATGAAATCAAATCATATTTTATACAAATTGATCTTTTTTAATGCAAAAACATCCACCATTTTTCGGATCAAATTGCGTTTAATTATATATTGTATTACATATCAATATATATTGCATCATATAAAAATTTTTACTCGGGAGAATTACAAAATAAAAGTTTTTTAGGAAAAAAATTTTGGGAAAGGTAAGTTTTCATTAACATGTACTTAGAATTTTAAAATCACATGTGTTAATTTTTTCCAGTTCATCGTCATAACAAGTATAAGCGTGGACTTTTTTATCCAAAACAAGATCATGTTTAAAATGAGTAAATGTTTGTCGCAAATACAATATTATTGAGTACTTTGATGTTGAATAAAATTAAACTACGCAGCTTCATTAATCTCGTGCAACTATGTGGAGAGGGCATATGCACCACCATTATGTTTTCACTACTATTGAAATATTGCAAACTATTTTGGAATCCCTTAATGTCGCCATAGCAAATTGGAAATGAAAAGACCGTATAAGCAGTTTTGAGGCCGAGTTTCGTTAATCTTTCTCAACTTGGAGAAGAGGACATTTGCACCACCAGAACGGAGAGGGCATATGTACCACCCTAACGTTATCACTACGGTTCCAACACTACAAACTATTTTGAAAACGCTTACTTTCGCCATAGCAAATCGAAATGAAATTACATTCTTTTCAGTCAGATCAGTTTTAAAATTGAGTAACGATTTGGGAAGAACAACGTTTTTACTTACAATTAGAAGAAATCTGTCAATAAGCGAAAGTGACAACCTGGCACATTCTCGCCATGTAGTAAATTTACATAAAAAAAATTTGGAAAAGGTAAGCTTTCATTTGGAAAAGGTAAGCTTTCATTAATATGTATTTGAATTTTAAAATCATGTTTTATTTTTTTCCAGTTCATCGTCATAACTAGTATAAGCGTGGACATTTTATTCCAAAACAAGATCATATTCAAAATTAGTAAATGTAAATATGTCGCAAATACAATATTATTAAGTAATTTGATGTTGAAGAAAATTAAACTACACAGCTTCGCTAATCTCGTGCAACTTGGTGGAGAGCTCATATGCACCACCATAATGTTATTACTACGATTGCAATACTGCAAACTATTTTAAAAACCATTAATGTCGCCATAGCAAATTAGAAAGATCGTGTAAGCAGTTTCAAGGCCGAGTTAAGTTAAGCTCACTCAACTTGGAGAAGAGGACATATGTATGCACCACCAGAATGTTATCACTACGATTCCAACACTATAAATTATTTTGAAATCCCATACTGTCGCAATAGTAAATTGGAAATGGAAAGAACGTATAAGTTTGGAGGCCGAGTTACTATTTAAAGAAAATTCAACCATGTGGAGCTACGTTAAGCTCGCTCAAGAAGGAGGAGAATGCATATGCACCACCATAACGTTATCACTACGGTTCCAACACTGAAAACTATTTAAAAATCGCTTACTGTCGTCATAGAAAATCGAAATGAAACAAGTAAAAAAGTTAAATTCGGCCTTGCCGAATGTAGTGATACCCTCCACAATTTCAAAAAGATTATTGCGAACAACTTTATTTAAAAGGAAAATACTTTTGAAAAAAAAAATTGAAAAAAAATTTCCGCGAAAAAAAATTTTGGTAAAAAAAAAATCCGCGATTTTTTTCTTTTTTTGTCAAAAAATATGTTTGTACTTGTTTAAATACCATTTGGTGCTCAATTATGTTCACATATGTCAACCAGAAGCCGAATTAAAGCATTTTGTGTTTTTAGGTTATGTTGAATGTACTGAAATTTTTGAGGTGTGCTTACATTTTCGTTCATAACTTTTGAACCGCTGAACCGATATCGCTCAAATGCAATACCAAACTTCTCGGGAGAACTTCCAATATATATGTTAAGTTTCAGTCATCTCTGTGCAATATTTTGTCCGCGAGAGCATTTTCAACAGACAGACAGACGGACAGACGGACATCGCTAGAATGTCTTAAAATCGATCGGGCATCATGAATATATATACTTTATAGGGTCCCAGACCGATATTTCGATGAGTTACAAACGGAATGACAAACTTATATATACCCTCTATCACTAAGTGGAGGGTATAAAAACGTATGATCAGTTTTAAGGTTGAGCAACGATTTCGGAAGGACAACGTTTTTACTTACAATCACAAGAAAGCTGTCAATTAGCGAAAGTGACAACCTGGCACATTGTTGCCCTGATGTAAGTAAAAATAGTTTCTTATCCCTATCCTTCAAATATCGTTACACACATAACCCAGAAAGATAAAATACATACTTTAAAATATTTTGCTTTTATTCGAAGTCTTAAGTAATTATGGGCCTACTAAAAATTTTAAGTAAAAAACATGCATTTAGTAGTAGCAAGTTCTTTTTTCTGGAATAAAAAAGGAATATGGAATAATTTTTAATAATTTATTAGATGAAGTTCTGAAAGGCAATATATCTTTCCGTAAAAAGCATTCATGGCCTTAAGCATCCCATGGTCCTTACAAAATACACTCCATCAACATGTATGTATCTAGCAGTATTAAGACAATCTTTAAAGGTACATGGTTGTTTCGTTAAATTATATTCGTGTTATCATTAACCCATTAGCACCAAATGCTGTTGTTGGTAATAATTCAATACATACAATAAAAATTCTAGAAATATCTTATATACATACTAATATTATTTTATATCTATTTTTTTAGATTTTGACTTTTTTAACAAAAATGCTAAGTCTGAAGATAATCGAAATTAACACTAAAACAAGAAAACACAAAGGAAATCATCGTTCCTGTAATAAGCCCTTTGTTCCCATCTTTCGTGATTGATATCAATCGAAAGACTTGATATATTAGATCTTTTATGTTCAATTTATTTTTTTGAATATCAAAATGTATTCTCGTATCTATAAGTATAATTATATATTTTTATATGGTCACCAAAAGTGCAAACGATAGTAACTAAATAATCAAAATCATGAAACTAAAGGTGTCCATAAAAATATATGAAAAACACTACCCGAGTAAAAAGGAATTTATATAAATGTATATTATTTTGTATGTTTTCATAAAACGATATAAAACTATATGAGTCAAAGTATAAAATTATATCTCACTTTGAAATTTTACAATTTTTTTAAATGATGTCATATAAAATCATATCTAATTATATTGTTCATAATATATTAATATAAATGGTAGATGTAATCATACGTTGCACATAAAACTTAATCCGATTTCATACATTATTATCCGTGACTTTATATCTAATTGTGTATAGGACTTTACTAAACAAAAAATCCAGTATCAATTTATGTATAATTATATATGACTAATATAATACCATTTAAAACTATATATGGTTCCATACTAAAAAAATTTCCAACAAAAATAATAGATATAATTATATATGTCTTAAACGATAACATATCTGTGTTTGTATGGTACTATATATACGCAAATTTCGTCTAAACTCAATATATATTTATAAATGGTCGCATATGTAATGGAATATATATTTTTATATAATCATGTATATAAAAAATATTTTTTTGACCAAACAACTAGCCATATATAATTATATATGCCAGTATTTCAAAATTTATTTTTGTGTGTCAACATATATGGTTATACAAAACTTTTTATTGTATCATATAAGATTACATATGATTTTTGGGAACCCGAGTTCGATTCCCGGCCCAGTCGAGAAAAAAAAAGTTTTTTTTTATTTTTTTTTAAATAGAAAACACTTTTTTATTGCGTTTAATTTTTTTAGAACTAAAAAATTTTCATTTTTGGAATTTTTGCAATCATTTTTAAAAAATTGTTTTTCTTTTATACAGTTATATATAACTATATTTGATTTATTATAAAATTATCTATAATTTTTGGGAACCCGAGTTCGATTCCAGAAAAAAAATATATTTTTTTTATTTTTTTTTTAAATAGAAAACACTTTTTTATTACATTCATTTTTTTAGAACTAAAAATTTTTCTTTTTTTGAATTTTTGCAATCATTTTTAAAAAAATATATTGCTTTTATATAGTTATATATAACTATATTTAATTTATTATAAAATTATCTATCATTTTTGAGAACCCGAGTTCGATTCCAGAAAAAAATATATTTTTTATTTTTTTTTTTAAATAGAGAACACTTTTTTATTGCATTTGTTTTTTTAGAACTTTAAAAATTTTACTTTTTAAATTTTTGCAATCATTTTTAAAAATTTATATTGCATTTATATAGTTAATAATAGCTATATTTGGTTTAAGTTATCAAATTATCAATGATTTTTGGAACCCGATCTCAAATCTAATTCTGATTTCCTGATTCCATGAAAAATTTCAAACTTATAAGCCAAAGTCTTATTTCACTTTGGAAGCCTATGACTTGTAAATAAGGCATACCGCAACATTAAAATTATTGTTTAAGCTTACCATGGAATCCCCTAATAGCGCTGTACGTCATTCCATTTTTTTTTTTTTTTTGCAAATTTTATCAAAAATTTTCTAAGTCTTTTTGAAAATTGTGTACAAGTGAATAACATATTTAATTGGATGTAATCATATATTACTATATGTTAGATCAATTTGATATTATTAGATACGATCAATTTATTTAAAACTAAGTCTTTTAAAGTTGTTATTTGCTAACAACGTCCGCTGGTCTAGAGGGTAGAGATTGCGATTACAAAACGGAAGACTTGTGGTTCTAATCCCCGTCCGTTCGAAGTTTTTTTTTTTTTATTAATTTTCAGTTTGACATTATTATATCTAAAAATAAATCTAAAAACAGAAACATTTTTTGGATAAAAATGTATCCAATATTTTTTTTATAAAATCAAGATATCAGATATTATAAGATAACTTTGACGCGGCCAAATTTCGGATGAAATTACATTATATAATATCCAATTTAATATAAAATCATGATATTGGATATTTTAAGATAACTTTGGCGCGGCCAATTTCCGGATGAAATTGCATCATATTATATCATATTTAATACAAAATCATGATAATAGATAATTTGGGATAACTTTGGCGCGGCCAATTTCCGGATGAAATCACATACAATCAAATATTAAACTGTCACTTCATATATTATAAGATGTTATGAGATAACTTTGGCGCGGCCAATTTTCGGATGAAATTTAGCAAAATCAGATCCAATAAATTATATATAATTTTATAAGATAACATGTTTTACCATACAATTTTTTTTTACTCGGGTAGTAATGAATAAAAAAATATTTTTTATTTTTTATTATACTTACGTACATCGTTTGCAATTCTGGTGAATATATACATAATAATCTATTACATATAGTTTAAGATGAAAAAATAAATAAAACATATGATCCAATATATGATTCAATATATGATCCAATATATGATTCAATATATGATATAATATATGATCACATGTATTGGATCATATATGATCGTGTCTTATATAAGCGCCAATTTTGGAATATGTTCATATATGAGACCATATTTGATACTATATATGATACTGTATATGGTCTCATATATGATATCATATATGATGATATACAACATTTTTAGCCGGGTGACAACATTTATTTTTAAATTTTTTATCCAACAAGGATGTTTTTTTTTCAACAATTACGGAATTGTGACGATTGATTCCCCTTTGGCCTGTTCTTGCATCATATCGGTATATGAAACTATGTTTTCTTTAGATTCAGCAACTTCCCGGCTAAAAATGAATTGTATATGAGCATATATGAACACATCTGACCATACTTCATTAATTCGGAAACATATATGATCATATTTTAACATCCCGAGTAAAAAAGATCTGATATAATCATATATGCTATTATATAGTTATTTATATTTATATATGGTTATGCATGAACTTTGATATGGACATACAAGTTTATATATAGCATTGTATTTTTTCTTGTTATTTAATATGATAGCATACATATTCATATCTATTTATATACTGATCTATATGAAATTTGATATGACATATAAGGTCGGGAATTTTTAGATATGGCAGATAAAAAGATATATGATTTTATTTATAATTATATCCCGAAAAAAATTTTCTAAATTTTCTAAGTCCCGGAAAATAAAATTAAAAATTTTTAAGTCCTAAAAAATTTTATGAAAATTTTCCAAAGTCCCGGACACAAATTTTTTTTGGCAAATTTTTTTTGGAGTAAAAAAATCATTGAAAATGTTTTTGGGAGAAATTTTATTTTTTTGAAAAATTTTTAAGTTCCGAAAAAATGTTTTTAAATTTTCTAAGACACAAACATTTTTGGAATTTTTAAATCCCTTAAAAATGATTTTAGAAAAAAAAAAAATTGACAAATTTTTAATAATTTGCTAAGTCCCGAAAAATTCCGAAGAATGCAATAAAAACTCTTCTGATTAATAATGTATCCAATCTGATAAAATAATTTCTAATTTCTAGAGTCCGACCGAAACCAGTTTTCGAGGCCGAACCGAAACCGAACCGAATATTCGGCTGAAAAAGTAATATTCGGCCGAAACCTAACCGAAACTTTAAAAAAATTACCGCCTGGCATGAATAAAATTATTAAAAAGTTGTTAAAGATTAATATACAGCATATAATGCTTTTAAACCATAGAATTGTTGTATTTTTGAAAAAAATATGTTTTTAAAAAACTTACAAAAAAATTGTATATTTCATTTACAGATTAGGAGAAAATAATTTTTGAACTGAAACAGTTTTACATTTATTGAATAAACTTGTAACATTTTCTTCAATTAAACTGAAACAAGTGTAATGAAATACGAAATCAAAAAATTCACCGACTTTTTTACATATTTTTTAAAATCCCGAGTAAAAAAGAGTTATATATAGCAGTGACAAATTAGATCCCAAAAATGGTGGACACAATTGTTTCAAATATTATCTTCGGTTATCCTACAAGATCTGAACAGATATTCTTATATATAATATGATACGTAAAATGGGTCTATCTGGTTTTATCAGTTTGATCCGGACTGATACAATATGAAATAAATTGAGACTACAAGACATAAATATATATGGTTAGATATTGCTCTACATAAAGAACATATTTTTGTATATAACATTACATAAAGTGCATATTATTATAAATAATGTTATCCAACTTATATGACGTTATAAGGAGCATTATATGATCAGTTATAATGGTTTTAAATTATATTTAATGGTATCAGTTTTCTCCAACTGATATAATTATATAGACCCAATTCACGTATCACATTATATATAAGGTTATCCCGCTAGATCATAAAATATACCCGTAGATAATTATTAAAGTAATTGTATCCGCCATATTTGGGATATAATTAGTCATGAACTTTTTTTATTTTTTTACTAGGGATACCAAAAAGTTTCGGTTTCGGCTAATATTCGGCCAAAATTTTACCGAATACCGAATAGAGGACGAAACCCTATTATTCGGCCGAAGCCGAGACCGAAACCGAATATTCGGTCGGAATCTACTAATTTCACGTTTAAAATTCCAAAAAATTTTACCACATTTCATCTAATAATATAAAAATTTATCTAATTTTAACAGATAATATATGATTTAATACAATTGGATAGACCCATTTTTGGGATCAAACTTAATCAAATTTGATATTATTTTATCAAAAATAATAGAATTTGATATAATCGTATAATATTCGATCCGCCAATTTTCGGATCAAAATTAATATGGATTTACATATAAGCATATCTGTTCATATATAATTAAATATTGCGTCATATAACTTTTTTTTACTCGGGATATATTAAAATTGGCGCTTATTCAATATATGACCATATATGGAAGATCATATGATAATATGCGATCATATATTGGTCCATCCTTAACATAAATTATCATATATAATCGTACATGCGTTTGAACACTTTATTTTTAGCCGGGTTGGTAGAAAATATTAAGGCAAATATTTTTGTAGAATATATTTAACCCTCTAACTATCGCTCATAACGGTATTTGGAGGGTCTATTCTCTAACAAATTGTAAAAACCACCGCAAAAAAGGGGACATAATTTTTTTTAAGAGCATATTTTTATTGTTTTTAGAGCATATTTTCCGTTTTTAAGGGCATATTTAAAGCGCATAAAACGTGTTTTTAGAGCATATTTTTGGTTTCCCTGGTAATCATACATTATTTGATATGATTGGATAAAATTATATACGCATATATATAATTATTTTTACTCGGGCGGGTAAAAAAAAACTAATCTGGTGCTTTATATAATCATATCTCAAATTATCTGGTACCAACTCTAAATTGATATAATCTGATCTCAAAATTGGCTGTATCAAAAATTGTATAAAATTATCTAATAATATCATATATGATATTATTAGATTTATTTAGATCCGAATTTTGGTCTAATCCCATTTTGTAAAATTTTATCCAATTATAACAAATATTATATAAATTGATATTTTACAATAAATTTTACAAAAAAAAAAAATGGACTGGGAATATTTAAAAATAAAACAACTATTTTTTATGCAGTTATTCAATTTATTTGGTTTTATTTTTTTTTTTTAATATTATAAAAAATTTAATTTACTTAAATAATACATTTATTGTTAAAAAAAGTTTCTAAACGAAATAATTTTTTTTTTTTGTTTTTATTTACATAACTTTGGCTGGACAGCCGGAGCTTGCTATAAGCAAAAAAATATGACAAAAAAACTTTAAAATGGATGTATAGGTCGAATAAGGATGTTGTGACAACAAGTTTGTTAACAAACTTGGGTCACAGACAGTGGCCGTATACTTATTGTACACAGTGTACAAATACCCTAACAGAACCCAACAGTAGAAATATTTTTGTAACAAACAAGTAGCAACAACACACACACTGTGTGGTTTTGATATAGCAGACACACAAGCAACAGAACCCCACAGTAGAAATATTTTGTAACAAACAAGTAGCAACAACATACAGTGGGCTTTTGTTTTTTTTGTAATAAACAAGTAAACAAGTAGCAACAAAATATAAGGACTTGTTTTCAATATTGACCGTTAGATAAATAAAACAACACACAGGAGTAATATTTTGTTGGTAGTTTCTATGAGCTTGGATTTGTATAAAAGACGCGTGGTTTTAACAAACAGGTCTCATTCTTTTATCAGCGATTCGGTCTGTAAGTAATAAAATTAATATAAGGTAGACACTTCATTTGGTGGTTAGCGAACACCTTATGAAGTTAGAATTATTATAAGCAGTAGTGAACTTTCACTGGTGGTTATCGAGCACCAGGGAAAGACGTAGAAACCTAAGTAAAGTTAAGTATATGCTTCGACTGGTGGTTAGCGAGCACCAGACCGAAGCTAGGGTAATGGTAAGATAATCCTCCGACGGTGGTTAGCGAGCACCCGAGGACACTAGTGGATCATCAGTAGCGAGTAGTACACTTCAGCCGGTGGTTACCGAACACTGGATGAAGTTAACCATAATTTAGATTTTTAACGAGCATTCCCGAAGGTGGTTGGCGATCACCGGAGGGAATTAGATTAAGTCGTAGTATAGAAACTATTCCGCCCGGTGGTTACCGAGCACCGGATGGAATAATCTTACCTTTTCAGGAATTAAGCATCCACTTCGGCTGGTGGTTACCGATCACCAGGCGAAGATTAGAAAGTAGACGAACCAAGGAACACTTTACCGGGTGGTTAGCGAACACCCGTGGAAGTCAGATTCCGAGGAACGTGTGGTGAAAGGTAGAGTAGAATTCGTTCTTTTCAGCTTATAGGTCCGGCTGATAATTAACCGAGCAGCTACCGAAGGTGTTCCGAGCGTCAGGACAAACGAGTTCCACCAGGTCTAACGTCCGAGACGAAATTGTGGCGTAAGAGTGTGCAGTAAACGTCGGCCAGTGATCACGGGTCGGATGTACGGGGGTTCACGAGTGGTTACCGAACACGAGTGGACCACTGGACAGACGATTCGTGAAGGCAACTGGGTTGGAACCTGCTAGTGGTTTCCTAACACGAACAGTGGACAACCCCGTATAAAAATCCGAGGCACGAACGAGAGGACCCCACCAAGTCCGAGAGGGAAACGAGGGACACGAGTGTCATCCCAAAGTGGAAACTTCCTCAGGAGAATACCCGGAACAGGAAAACGGTCACAGGGAGCCAAACACGAAGATTGCCGAAGTGGAGCCGAAGAGGAACGATCAATTAATATTATATATTTTGAATGAAATTTTATATCAATGTTTTAAATAAACCGAGATTGTGAAGTATTGAAACAAAAAATGCACGTGTTCATTATTTCTTGTAGCGAAACCTGGACAAAGGCTGAGTATTTACCCTAGCGAAAACAAGTCGTTACAAGTGGCGCCCGAGCAGGCTATTTAAACAAGAAAGTAAAACACGAAGAATACACGAGCAACATGGAGAATACAAAGGAGTTTTATGATGAAGTAGCAGCATTTGCAACAAAATTTGGTGTCGATGCGGAGGAAAATGTAGAGGAACTACGAAAACGTTTGGAGGACTTTATCAAAAATGTTAGTCATGAAACCAGTACAAGTGAATACGCAAGCAGTTTATACGCCATAGAACGAGTAAGAAAATGGTCTCTTAAGTATGACGGAAGCATGAATCCGTTAGATTTTCTGGAACGGGTACGGGAACTGGCTGGAGCCTATAAAATTCCACTGGATCGAGTACCTAAGATAATGCCGGAACTGCTGAAGGACTTGGCACTAATATGGTTTAGAAATAATAATGATAATTGGAGCGACTGGAATGAGTTTCAACGAGACTTTCTCGAATACTTTTTACCAACGGGATATTTCAAGACACTGGAGGATAGGATCAGGGGCAGGAAGCAACAGGCAGGTGAATTATTTAAGGTTTACATGGTTAGTTTACAGGATTTGATGAGGCAGGCAGGATACAGCGAGGCACAAAAATTGGAACGGATTTATGAGAATTTGAACCCTAGTTATAGATTATATATAAAACGTAGAGAGTTCAGGAACAAGCGGGAGCTACTCAGATTGGCAGGGGATTTTGAGCTTTTGATGAGGGAGGCTTTAGGTTTTCAACAAACGCCACCTACTCCGACGATGGTTACGCAAACACAACTCCAACCAATGAAGCTGGATAAACAACATAAGATGGTCGTTATGGCAGGAGCAGTGTGTGATAATAATCGATGTTATGAAGAGCAAGTAATCGATGTGATTAATCCAAGAGCGGCATGCAGGCGATGTGGACAGGAGGGCCATGGCTATCGGTTTTGTCAAAATGAATCCAAACTATTTTGCTGGGAGTGTGGTAAACCGAGTGTTCGTACGAGGGAGTGTTGCAATAAGAGAAGGGAAAAATGGTCGTTGAGTGATGGTGTATTTCAGGGTAAACGATCCATATCGGAGGCAGCAGGTACATCTACAAAATCTATGAACGCAATCTACATGAGACAAGGTCATATATTTGCGAAAGTGACATTGGGAAGTCAAGTGGCAGAGGCGCTAGTAGATACCGGGGCGTCCAACAGTTTTATATGTACCCAGTTGGCAGACAAGATGATAGGAGTAGAACGAGTGAAGGTTGATGTAGGTATAACTCTGGCTGACGGTAAAAAAGCGGCGGTGAACGAGGCAGTGGTGATGGAAGTAGCGGTAGGCGATAGGAGCTTTAGAATGTCGTTGTTAATTCTTCCTGAGGTAATGGATGGGTTAATACTGGGGATGGATTTCTTAACCAAGGTAAATGCTACGTTAAGCTGTGGCGGTGTAACACTTCAATTAAAGGAGGAGGTAGGAGGAGTAAGAAGTCCGAAGACTCGATGCACGGGTGTAGAAACTATAGGCAACGAGGAGGAAGTGCGTATAAAGCGGTTCTTAGAAGGTGAATTACGAGGTTTTGAAACTTTGACTGGACTTTCTAATATTACAGAACATCGAATTGTAATGAAGGATGAAACTCCGTTTAAGCAAAGGTATATGCAGACGAACCCGGCAAAGCAAAAGATAATAAGTGATCTGGTGGATGAGTTGATAGAGAATGGATGTATTGAACCTTCATATAGTCCATACAGTTCACCGATTGTGTTGGCACCTAAAAAGAATGGTAAGTGGAGGCTTTGCTGTGACTTTCGGCAATTAAACAGCAGGTCAGTAACAGATGCATACCCTTTACCACGTATCAATTCCATTCTGGAGAGGCTGCGAGATGCGAAATATTTTAGCACACTGGATCTTAAAAATGGTTACTGGCAGATACCCATGGAGAAGGAAAGTAGGGTAGTAACAGCATTTACAGTACCAGGTCGAGGGTTGTTCCAGTGGAAGGTGATGCCTTTTGGATTACATTCGGCGCCAGCTACGTTTCAGCGCGCATTGGACCAGGTTATTGGCCCGGAGATGGAACCACATGCATTTGCTTACCTGGACGACATTATTGTGATTGGGAAAACATTGGATGAGCATATGGTGAATTTGCGAGAGGTGTTTAGGCGACTAAAGATGGCGAATCTAAGAATAAATCCAGAAAAGTGCTCGTTTATGAAGAAGGAAATAAAATACCTTGGCCATGTTGTGGGGGAGGATGGGATAAAAACCGACCCAGACAAGATAGCGGCGATCAAAGAAATGCTACCCCCAAAAGATGTTAAAGGAGTGAGACGGGTATTGGGCGTTGCCTCATGGTATCGAAGGTTTGTGCCTGATTTTTCCGATTTAGTGTCCCCAATTACAAGTTTATTAAAAAAGGGTACAAGATGGAAGTGGGTTAAGGAGCAACAGGAGGCTTTTGAAAAACTGAAGGAGCGATTGACAGGTGCACCAGTGTTGGCTTGTCCAAATTTCGACAAACAGTTTATTCTCCAGACTGATGCAAGTGACTTTGGCTTGGGTGCGGTGCTCACGCAAAACATCAACGACGAGGAACGGGTCATCGCATACGCGAGTCGTCGGCTAAATAAAGCAGAGTGCAATTATTCCGCAACGGAAAAGGAGTGCTTGGCGATTGTGTGGGGTATTCGAAAAATGCGTCAATATTTGGAGGGTTATCGGTTTAAGGTAATAACTGATCATCTCTCTCTCAAATGGTTAAATAGCATTGAGAGTCCTTCTGGAAGAATTGCGAGGTGGGCGTTAGAACTACAGCAGTACACGTTTGATGTGGAGTATCGCAAAGGAAAAAGTAATGTGGTGGCCGACGCGTTATCACGAGAACCCCTTAACATATTGTGTGCTATGGCTGATGAGTCGGTCAAAGATAAGTGTGCCTGGTTGGAGAAAAAGATGAAGGAGGTACGAGAAGACCCGGAAAAGTATGCTGATTTTGTTATTGAAAACGACCAATTGTATAGACATATTCCGAGTCGTGATGAAGTCGATGGTGGAGTTCAATGGAAGCTATGTGTCCCCAAGTACATGCGCGAGAGGGTTTTGAAGGAGAATCATGACGATGAAACAGCGGGTCATCTTGGTAGTAGAAAGACTATTGCTCGAGTTGCAAGGCGTTACTATTGGCCAGGTTTATTCCGCGACGTAACCAGCTACGTACGGAAATGTGAATCTTGTCAACGGTATAAGGCAAGTCAACAGAAGCCAGCGGGAATGATGTTAACGCAAGTACCAGAGGAACCATGGGCGGTCGTATGTTCCGATTTTGTCGGACCACTACCACGATCGAAGCACGGGAACTCAATGCTGTTGGTTTTCTTTGACAAATTTTCAAAGTGGACGGAGCTAGTTCCAATGAGGAAGGCTAAGAGCGAGGGTGTTATGAAGGCGTTACGGGAAAGGATTGTGAGCCGGTTCGGAGTTCCAAAAGTATTGGTGACAGATAATGGAACACAGTTCACTAGTCGTACATTCAAAACGTTTTTGGAGAAGTTGGGTGTACGCCATCAGTTAACGGCACCATATACACCACAGGAAAACCCTACTGAGCGTGCCAACAGGACGGTGAAAACAATGATAGCACAATTTGCAGGCGAAAATCAGCGAACGTGGGACGAACATCTACCAGAGATTATGTTGGCGGTAAATTCTAGTGTTTCGGATTCTACGGGATACAGTCCCAGTTTTGTGGTACAGGGAAGGGAGCCAAGACTTCCAAAGGCGCTGTACGATGAAGTCACTGTTGGTACAGGAGGCGATGTTCAGGAGCCAGAAGAAAGGGCAGAAATGATACAGGAGATTTTTAAACTGGTAAGACGTAACTTGGAGGTCGCATCACAAGATCAGAGGCGGCATTACAATCTGAGGAGAAGGGAATGGAAACCAAGGAAAGGAGACTTAGTGCTGGTAAAACAACATCATCTTTCTAGTGCAGTCGACGGGTTTGCTGCGAAACTGGCTCCGAAATATGATGGGCCTTATAAAGTTAAAAGTTTTATATCACCGGTAATTGTGGTGCTGGAGGGTGACGGTAGACGTAAAAGAAATGCGCACATTGGCGAACTAAAGGCGTTTAATATTGAAGAGGGTAGCCAGGAGTAAGGAGTCGTATTTTTCTTTGGGGGGGTTAGCATGTTATTAAAGAAAGGGGGGAATGTGACAACAAGTTTGTTAACAAACTTGGGTCACAGACAGTGGCCGTATACTTATTGTACACAGTGTACAAATACCCTAACAGAACCCAACAGTAGAAATATTTTTGTAACAAACAAGTAGCAACAACACACACACTGTGTGGTTTTGATATAGCAGACACACAAGCAACAGAACCCCACAGTAGAAATATTTTGTAACAAACAAGTAGCAACAACATACAGTGGGCTTTTGTTTTTTTTGTAATAAACAAGTAAACAAGTAGCAACAAAATATAAGGACTTGTTTTCAATATTGACCGTTAGATAAATAAAACAACACACAGGAGTAATATTTTGTTGGTAGTTTCTATGAGCTTGGATTTGTATAAAAGACGCGTGGTTTTAACAAACAGGTCTCATTCTTTTATCAGCGATTCGGTCTGTAAGTAATAAAATTAATATAAGGTAGACACTTCATTTGGTGGTTAGCGAACACCTTATGAAGTTAGAATTATTATAAGCAGTAGTGAACTTTCACTGGTGGTTATCGAGCACCAGGGAAAGACGTAGAAACCTAAGTAAAGTTAAGTATATGCTTCGACTGGTGGTTAGCGAGCACCAGACCGAAGCTAGGGTAATGGTAAGATAATCCTCCGACGGTGGTTAGCGAGCACCCGAGGACACTAGTGGATCATCAGTAGCGAGTAGTACACTTCAGCCGGTGGTTACCGAACACTGGATGAAGTTAACCATAATTTAGATTTTTAACGAGCATTCCCGAAGGTGGTTGGCGATCACCGGAGGGAATTAGATTAAGTCGTAGTATAGAAACTATTCCGCCCGGTGGTTACCGAGCACCGGATGGAATAATCTTACCTTTTCAGGAATTAAGCATCCACTTCGGCTGGTGGTTACCGATCACCAGGCGAAGATTAGAAAGTAGACGAACCAAGGAACACTTTACCGGGTGGTTAGCGAACACCCGTGGAAGTCAGATTCCGAGGAACGTGTGGTGAAAGGTAGAGTAGAATTCGTTCTTTTCAGCTTATAGGTCCGGCTGATAATTAACCGAGCAGCTACCGAAGGTGTTCCGAGCGTCAGGACAAACGAGTTCCACCAGGTCTAACGTCCGAGACGAAATTGTGGCGTAAGAGTGTGCAGTAAACGTCGGCCAGTGATCACGGGTCGGATGTACGGGGGTTCACGAGTGGTTACCGAACACGAGTGGACCACTGGACAGACGATTCGTGAAGGCAACTGGGTTGGAACCTGCTAGTGGTTTCCTAACACGAACAGTGGACAACCCCGTATAAAAATCCGAGGCACGAACGAGAGGACCCCACCAAGTCCGAGAGGGAAACGAGGGACACGAGTGTCATCCCAAAGTGGAAACTTCCTCAGGAGAATACCCGGAACAGGAAAACGGTCACAGGGAGCCAAACACGAAGATTGCCGAAGTGGAGCCGAAGAGGAACGATCAATTAATATTATATATTTTGAATGAAATTTTATATCAATGTTTTAAATAAACCGAGATTGTGAAGTATTGAAACAAAAAATGCACGTGTTCATTATTTCTTGTAGCGAAACCTGGACAAAGGCTGAGTATTTACCCTAGCGAAAACAAGTCGTTACAATGTTAAATCTAATATTTCAACATAGAGTGTTTTCCCCTTTTCTGCTACGAACAGCAACGCAGTTAGTATTTGAATACAGAAAGAACCCAATCTTATATGTGATGGAAATCGATCGATTTCTATTGACTTCTTTTAAAATCTAAATTTAAAAATTGAATATATTAAATTTTTAAATTTAGATTTTCCCTATAGGGAACCCAAAGAGAATTAAATTGTTTTATAATTGCTTCAGTTAAAACATATATTATTTCAATATATCTGATTTACACCAAAACCGTAAAGCAAAACATGTGTACTTTTTATACCCTACACCACTCTGTGGTACAGGGTATAATGAGTTTGTAACTCCCCGAAATATTGAACCTAAACCTCCCTTTAAGCATACCGATCTACCTACAATCACTTTTTTCATCGATTTAGCAATGCCCGCCCGTCTGTTCATTAGGCTGGGTCGTATTCCAACAAAGTGCTCAGATCAACTATTAATAGTGAAAAAAAGTTGCTACAAGTAAATACAAGCAATTTAAAACCAAAATGAGCAAAATCGGTCCATGGCTTCCGTTCTCGCATCGCGGGTCAAAATTGCGGTTTTTGAAAAAATGGACATAATTTAAAAAAAAAAAATTAAATATTTAAAAAAAAAATTATTTAAAAAAAAAATTTTTTTTTGTATTGCATTAATTCAAAGATATTTAGAAAAATTTTGTTTGTTTTTTTCGGATATCGATAACCCACCCAAACGTGAGGCCAAAAAAAACTCACATTTTTAACATGGAGCTCAAAACTACTTTTTCACTATTTTAAAAATTTAGTAAAACAAAATTTTTAAATATATTAGTTTATCCACTTGATATCATTGAATACATCTCAGGGATTGTAGAAAAAATTCTTAGTTAAATTCCTTTGTCCAGTTTCTGTGTGGAGCGATTTGAATTTAGCGGATTTCCAGAACATGTGTTTTTATCGACATTTTTGACTAATTTGTAGTTGTTAGCAACATTTTACTTAAATTAACCAACTTTTTTTGTTCAAATGGTTGTTTTGGACCATAGTAACTCTGCTTTGAAATAATAGGCTTTTTGGACAACGTTAACCCTTGCCGGCACGGGGTTAAAAAATTCCTCCAGTGAAATTTTTGAAAATTCCTCACTCTAAAATCGTGTATGTGTTTAAATAATGAACAATTACAAATTTATACAAAGTTTTCTTGAAGGACATCTTTAATGGTTGTTGAACGAATGTCCAAAAAATTTCAAACAGCTGTTTTTTTGCTCATAGTCAAATGGACTTTTTTGACATATTAAATAATATGCAATTAAACGATCACATTAAAATTAACGTTTTAAAGTAAGCGCACTTAAGCGGAAAGTGTTTAAAACTAAATAAAATAAAAAAATGGCATCCGAAACTTCATTACGTCTTCGTCGTTTTTATTGTGTAAAGCTAAAAGTGAAAAACATATTATTTAATATGTCAAAAAAGTCCATTTGACTATGAGCAAAAAAACAGCTGTTTGAAATTTTTTGGGCGTTCGTTCAACAAGGGTTAAAGATGTCCTTCATGAAAACTTTGTATAAATTTGTAATTTAACAAAAAAAGTTGGTTAATTTAAGTAAAATGTTGCTAACAACTACAAATTAGTCAAAAATGCCGATAAAAACACATGTTCTGGAAATCCGCTAAATTCAAATCACTCCACACACCAACTGGATTGAGGAATTTAACTAAGAATTTTTTTCTACAATCCCTGAGATGTATTCAATGATATCAAGTGGATAAACTAATATATTTAAAAATTTTGTTTCACTAAATTTTTAAAATAGTGAAAAAGTAGTTTTGAGCTCCATGTTAAAAATGTGAGTTTTTTTTGGCCTCACGTTTGAGTGGGTTATCGATATCCGAAAAAAACAAACAAAATTTTTCTAAATATCTTTGAATTAATGCGATACAAAAATTTCTTTTTTTTTTTTTTAATAATTTTTTTTTAAATATTTATTTTTTTTTTTAAATTATGTCCATTTTTTCAAAAACCGCAATTTTGACCCGCGATGCGAGAACGGAAGCCATGGACCGATTTTGTTCATTTTGGTTTTAAATTGCTTGTATTTACTTGTACCAACTTTTTTTCACTATTAATAGTTGATCTGAGCACTTTGTTGGAATACGACCCAGCCTACTGTTCATGTAAAAGTTGTGCGAAGTTTTATTTTAAATTTTAAATTTTTCATACATTTTTTGAAAGTCGATTTTAAAAACAAAAACAATGGCCCTTACCACAAGAAAACAAAAAGTCTATTTTAACAAAAGTTTTATTTTAAATTTCAAATTTTCAATACATTTTTTGAAAGTCGATTTAAAAAAAAAAAAACATTTTGTGTGGAAATAAAATTAAAAGCTGATTTTAAATATATTTTATTTTTCTATGGTAAGGCTGAATTTATATGGAAATAAAATTAAAAGTCGATTTTAAATTTATTTTATTTTTCTGTGGTAAGGCTGAATATTTTTACTAAAACTGTTTGACATTATAGAATGTTGTATTTTTCGTTAGCCAATATTGTACCAACACAAAACTTTTAATACAGTTGGCAATTTCTGTATAGGTAGTTGCTTTTTTAACCAATTTGTTCAAAACCATGGTTGGTTATCGTTACCCTTATTATACCGTTACCGATTCAAAACCCTTTCAAATCGAATACCGTTACCGTTACCGATACCGCTAAAAATATTTTTAAAATATCGTTACCCTTACCGTTACCGTTATAATTATTAGAAGTTACCGGTATTGTACCGGTATTCAAAATTTTACCTGTTTTAAGGCATTTTAACGAACAAAAAAATAAAATCAAATTGCTAACATAATTTTAAATTTATTGCAAATTATCATAAAATAAATGACAAAAATAATAATCATATCAAATCTATACTGGTTTTTGGGTCTATAAAATATTTTTAGCTTTCAGTTCTATCTTTTTTTAAATTTTTAACTAAATTAATAATACCGGTACGTACCGGTTTGGTTGGTTCGGTACCGGTACATACCGTTACCGAAACGATTTAAAAACACTTACCGTTACCTTTACCGAAATAAATAAAAATTAGATACCGTTACCGTTACCCTTACCGTTATTCGTTTCGGTAACCAACCTTGTTCAAAACGGAAACTAACAAACACTCTCAGGCAGAAAAATTTTGTGTTGGTACAATATCGGGCTTACGATAAGTGCAACATTCAGTAATGTCAAGCAGTTTTACTAAAAATATTGTGATATATGTGGGTGGTAACCAACGGCGTATGCAGGACTGTTTTTTCAGGGCCCAACAACAACAACAAAAAAATTTTTGTTGTTTTTTTCGTGAGATTTGTGTTTTCCAATACATAAAAAAAATATTTTTTTGTTGTTGTTGTTGGCCCCCCCCTCTGTATACGCCGATGGTGGTAACTAACAAGCACTAGCGATCGTTGGCCACTGTTATCATTTCAACTTCGAAACGACTTCGGACACTTAGAAACGGGAATGATTTGCCAACGTAGATACCATTGCCGCCAACTTCATTCCAACGTTGACCCGTTTGTATTTTTCTGTCTGAGATATATCAAAATTTTTAATACATCCCTAAAGGTACCTACAAACAACGCAATATTATGTACAATATGCAGCGACGTATCCAGGATTTTGAAAACGGGGGGGGGGCACAACTCCCAGAATTTTTTTGTCATCGCCCATTTATTTTTAACTAGCACCCCCTTCGATTTTGTCTTTATTAATATAAAACAAAAATGTCTTTTAATACAGATTTTTTTATAAAAAAAATTCTAGAAATTTCAAAATATTTTACACAAAAAATGTCTGAATCTACGAATTTTCATTTGAAAAACTAAATTTTTGATGAAAATAATGACTGACAAATTCTCAGGTTCAGAGTATTTTTTTAAGAAACGGTTCTTTTTAGCACTATGTAACCTAAAAGTGTCACCATCAGAAATTTTACATTGGAATTGGTATTTGCGATAAATATCAAAAATAAGCACTTTTTACACAAAACCAATGAATTGCAAAAATTTAAAAAATTGTTTTCCAAAATTAAAAATATATAAACTAAATAGAGTTTAACCTTCTTATTCCAAACCATCTTACAAAACTATTTGAGCGTATTGTTTTTTTTCCGATATTCGCGTTCGATATTTCGAACGCTCGTTTTTGCTACGTATTCGTAAAGGAGCTACGTATTCGTAAGTTAGCGCGTTCCTTTTTCAAAACATTCAAGTTTGAAGATTTAAAAAAAGTCTTTTTAGGGCTTCACGTAAGAATTTTAAGTGAGTGCCATATGAAAAAATTTATTAGAATCTAAAAATGTTTCTATAGAAAATACTTTTCAGAATCTGAGAATTTCCTATAGAAATAATATCTAAGATTTTAATATAGAAAAAGTGTCTTATGGGCCTATTCTAAAAATATATAACAAAATTTTTTGTTGTTATATTTTCTGTTATAATTTTTGTTATAGATTTGTTTTGGTATTCTTTGCCTATAATGACCAAAAAATAATAATTTAATTCACCTCAATGTGGTAAACGTTTTTATTTGTCAAAAAATAAAAAATAATAAAAAAAATTAAACAAAAATTGATAGAATTTTTGTAAAGTGTTTGCCCGTGGAGCAGGTTCGGATTAATTATGAAAATAAAAGAGAAAGATTTCAGATGGTTTCAGAGAAAAATCTCTATTTTTATTGGTATAAATATATTACCTTTTACAATACACAAGGGTGTAGATATTTGCACGTAGTGCTTGTTATGGCGATGATTGAACGAATAATACTTAACGAATAGAAAATATATAAAGTTGCGACAAACAATGCTTAAAGTCCCGTTAACGGTTTACTAGCTGAATTCTATGCTAAACTCTTTACAGAGTTGCACGGAAAGTGTAGCAAACTAGAATTCAACTAGTATTAACCCATTAAGAAGCAAGTGTCCCAAAAAGGGGACAGTTTAAATCAAATAAAAGTATTTGAGCTTAAACATTGCCGGCCGCCTTGCAACAATAAGGGGTTGCAACGGATTCTTAGAGTTAAGTAATAAGAAATTAATTCAATTAAAGCTTTAAATTCATTTTTTATATTTTCTTCAAAAAACACTTAAAGCTAATGGTCAAGGGACCGGTATTTTAAGCTACACTACCCAAGAGGATAGTGTGATCTAAAGGAGACCAGAGCTTAAAATTAGTATATATATAAAATAACGAAGAGACCCAAGGGGGGTCGTTTGATCCAAGGGGATCGTATCCCTAAAGAGGGGATTGGCCAGATATGACCCAACCAAAACTGGTGTATTGAGCCAATGGAAGACCCGGGCTTGAGTATATTTTACCCTTTATAATTTGAGGGCTTACCTCAGGTCCTAAGACCAGAGCGACTCGCGAAGACACGTTAAAATTAGGGTCAGCAAGCTGAAACCCAGCGAACTCTTTCTTTATTGTGTCCGGTACCGACTCGGAAGGAGTGCGGACCCCTTTCATTCGTGTGACCTTGGCTATGACCACAATTCTGAGTGTGGGGTCGTAGGTTGACCCAAGAGTCAAACGACAAAAGTCGTCCGAATCGACTTTGGAAACGGGCAACCGAAGCTGCTGTACCAAAGTTTCACACACATAACTGCTTTTACAACACAAATCCAAGGCCGCACGTACCGGAATAGTTTTTTTGAATAATTTCAACAAAACTATTAAGGTCGGCGAAAAAGTATTTATGTGACGTATAGGCAAGGGACACAGTTGGGAAACGGACGGAGGCGAAATTTTTGTCGAAGTTTTTTTTCAGTGCAGAGGGGCGCGAAGGGCGAGACACTTTCTTGGGGACAGAATCACGGAAAGAGTGCAGGAGGTTGTGATGATCCCCCTTACACTCGCGGCACCTAAAGGTGCTAGTGCAATTTTTGGCAACATGAGAGTGCGCCAGACACCGTGAGCAATAGTGATGCATGACCACCATACGAAGTTTCCTCTCACAGGCCATTTTACGGAACTTTACGCAGGACCTGAGAGGATGTCTGCCTTTGCACACTCTACACTTAAAATTACGCTCGTCTTTTGAAGTTGGTATCGCGACAATACTCAAGCCAGAGGTTCCATTGGCACCCGATAAAGGTTCGGGTATTGTTGTTGGTGTTGGTGCTACGTTAGAGGTCGTAGCTTGCGGAGGCACATCAACAGGAGCAGATGCGGCCACCGCATTAGGTGCAAATTCAGGTGCGGGCGTTGACACAGGAGCAACCAAGGGGGCTACTGCAACAACTGGATCTGCTACCTCCATCGCTTCATCATAATCCTCCAAAAGAGCATCTTCAAATTGGGTTTTCAATGCGTCCATTATGCTGTGAAACAATAAAGATTAACAGAAAGGAAAATTATGGTTTAATTCAGATTGGTCAGGATGACCAGCTTCGCGATATGTCGTCTTACAACCCCATTCGCAGTGCGCACGTCTACTACACGAATATGACCGTCACTACCCGGGTAGAGTTTAACGACACGACCTAATCTCCACGATGTCGGAGGCAATTGTTCGTGCCTTATGACGACTAAATCGTTTTCCTCAATTTCACGTTCCGGATTTTGCCATTTATAACGCTTGTGCAAGCCCATTAAATACTCTTCTTTCCACCGTTGGCAGAAAAGTTGAGTAATAGCCTGCATTTTCCGAAACCGATTTACTATACTTATCGGAGGGTCAGTTATTGTAGGCTCCGCAGGAGCTAGAATTGGAGACCCAATTAAAAAATGTCCAGGTGTCAGCGCTACCGGTTCTTTCGGATTGTCCGTCATAGGACCAAGAGGACGCGAATTAAGGCAAGCTTCGATTCTCGCAAGAATAGTCGAGAATTCTTCAAACGTGTATTTGAATGCTTGCGCCTCCTTCCGAAAGTGAAGTTTAAAGCTCTTCACACCGGCTTCCCACAGACCACCCATATGAGGTGCACCAGCTGGGATAAAACGCCACGAAAGATTCTGAAAACTGTATTTAGAACATACCGTGGACTGACTTTCCTTAAGAAAAGTCTTGAAATCTCTCTCTAATTCACGCGACGCGCCTACAAAATTAGTACCGTTATCCGAAAAGATAGCATGAGGACAACCTCGTCGAGAAGTAAATCTTTGAAAAGCGGCTAGGAAAGTAGCCGTAGACAAATCCGATGCTGCTTCTAGATGTATAGCCTTTGTCGAAAAGCACACAAAAATACATACGTACCCTTTTGTTATTTTACAAGCCCTACCAGTGAAACTCTTTATGTCAAAAGGACCCGCAAAGTCCACCCCTGTAGTAGAAAAAGGCCTATCAAGAACAGTCCTTTCAGGTGGTAGCGCGGCCATAATTTGACTGCAAGAACGTTTTTTGTCCAGAACGCAACGTTGGCACCGACCGATAACTCCACGTATTTTAGATTTCATCCGTGGAATCCAATATTCGATGCGAAGTATACGTAACATTAATTGATTTCCACCATGAATGGAAATTAAATGTACGAATTCGGTCAAAAGTTGTGTAAACCGATGGGCATATGGTAAAATAATTGGATGTTGTTCAGTGTACGATAAAGATGGACATTTAGCCAAACGACCATTTAATCTCATAACACCGTCTTTGTCGAGGAAAGGATTTAAGGGAACCAAAAAACTCTGTGAAGAAATTGGTTTCTTCTCCAAAAGACATTTATATTCTTCGCCAAAATGACATTTCTGAGCAATAATGGCCAAATGCGTTTTAGCTCTCTTTATCTCCCAATTATAAAGAGTTTTACTCTGATATAAATGACGAGCCGATTTGCGCGATTTGAGGCTATTTTCGAGAAATCTCAAGATATATGAGGTTACCCGAAGCGCTTTATCAAGGCGAGAGTATCTCGCTAGAATATCGAAATACACATCTTTCCCTCCGGCGTCCTTAAAGAAGGACACATGAGTCTTAATTTTCTGCATTTCATTGTCAGTATTAAGACCCGAAAGATCTGTGATATTCCAGTCAACCTTATTTTGACGAAGCCAATGTGGACCATACCACCAAAGATTATTGTCAGCCAACTCAGAAGGAGAAATGCCTCGACTGCCCAAATCGGCAGGATTCTCCTCGGACCGAACATGATACCAATTGTGGTTTCCAACGTTTTGTTGGATTTGGCATACTCTGTTTCGAACAAAAGTGGTCCAAGAACAAGGGTCTTTTTTCAACCAGGCAAGGACGATTGTTGAATCAGTCCAACAATAAACCTGGCGAATTTTCATATCTATTTCGCTAAGTACCGTTTGTAAAAGCTCTGAGGCCAAAACTGCCCCACAAAGCTCAAGACGTGGTATGGAAATAGATTTAATAGGAGCCACTTTTGTTTTTCCCGTTAACAAATGAGTATATATTTGTCCATCGGAGGTTTCAATACGAATGTAAATCACCCCCGACAAATATATACTCATTTGTTAACGGGAAAAACAAAAGTGGTCCAAGAACAAGGGTCTTTTTTCAACCAGGCAAGGACGATTGTTGAATCAGTCCAACAATAAACCTGGCGAATTTTCATATCTATTTCGCTAAGTACCGTTTGTAAAAGCTCTGAGGCCAAAACTGCCCCACAAAGCTCAAGACGTGGTATGGAAATAGATTTAATAGGAGCCACTTTTGTTTTTCCCGTTAACAAATGAGTATATATTTGTCCATCGGAGGTTTCAATACGAATGTAAATCACCCCCGCGTATGCCTTTTCCGAGGCATCAGAAAACGCATGAAGTTCAACAGAACAACTTGGCGTATAATGAACCCATCTTGGAATCTGTATATTGTTAACTTCATGATAAGAAGTAACAAACTTCTTCCACTCATTCTCCGTTGAAAGAGGAAGCGAATCGTCCCAATCGATATTATCCAGCCAAATTCTCTGCATGATAATTTTTGCAACTATTATCACTGGGCCCAGCCAACCTACAGGATCAAACAATTTCGCTATCGTGGATAGAACTTCCCTCTTAGTGTGACTCGATTTATGTGCAATAGGAATTACACTAAAATAAAATGAGTCCAATTGAGCATTCCATTGAATGCCCAACGTCTTCGAACTACTCGACTCTACAAAAGTTAAAAGTTTAGCGTCCACCAAATACTCAGGGGGAAATCTGTCTAAAATTGTCCGTTCGTTGGAAGTCCATTTTCTCAAGTCAAATTTAGCATTAGACAATGCTGCTATGAGTTGATCACGAGCGATCAACGCAGACGAAACGTCGTGAGTCCCTGTTAACACATCGTCAACGTACATGCATTTCCGTAGAATATGCGATGCCAGCGGATACTCAGCCTCAGAATCATCTGCCAGTTGCAACAAAGTTCGTATGGCAAGATAAGGGGCGCAATTGACGCCAAAAGTCACAGTTTGTAACTCATACTCCTTAACGTCCTCCGTCGGAGAATCCCTAAACAAGATACGTTGAAATGGAGTATGAGCCGAATCAACTCTAATTTGCCTATACATTTGCGTAATATCGCAATTAAAAACAAACTTGAAAAGTCGCCAACGAAGAATTAACAGAACTAAATCTGCCTGTAATGTGGGCCCAACATAAAGACAGTCGTTAAGACTGGTACCGTTAGATGTTTTATTTGAAGCGTTAAAAACTACTCTCAATTTCGTAGTCTTTCGCTCCGGTTTTACGACTGGGTGATGGGGTAAATAGCAAGAATAGGTTGTAGCCGGAGAATTTGACACACGTTTCATATGACCCAGATCCAAATATTCCCTGACGACGTTGTCGTACATTTCCTTTATCTCAGGCCTTCGTAGAAGAGAGGATTCCGTCCTTACAAACTGTTTAAGAACGTTTGACCTCGAGTTACCCAAGTTTAAAGTACTCGGAAATTCAGGTTTAAATGGAAGAGTCACGATATATCTACCATCAGAATCCCGACGTGTAGTCGCTTTATAATTCTCCTCACAGATTTTATCAAAAGTAGATAAAATCTTCTTCTTAGGGGTTTCCTCAAGTTCCCAAAATTTAAGAAGAGTTCTATTGAGAGAATCTTCCTCCGAAAATTCTACCTTAGTAGAATAGACTTGAACTTGAGGCTGCGATATCGGACCGGTAATAATCCAGCCAAAAACTGTATTTTGAGCCAATAAAGAGCCCAAAATGTCCTGGCGAATTTCACCCGAAAGAATTCGAGGATATAAATCCGCGCCTAACAAAATATCGACCGGCCTACTATCGTAGAAATTGGGATCCGCAAAACGGAGGTTCGGCAAGTTATGCCTAACACAAGATGGAATATTAAACGTTGGTAAATTACCCGATATTTTCGGTAAAACAAGGGCCATCGTCTCCAAAACGAGTGAGGTATCCAACCGAGAGCCGATCTTCAGAGAACAAATTTTTCTTGAAGTGGCAGATACAGCTTGATTCACGCCTGAAATCTGAGCATTCGTAGAATATGTCAGAAGTTTCAAACGATTCAGCAAGCTTTCGGAAATAAACGAAGCCTCAGAAGCCGGATCTATAAGAGCCCGGGCTTGGTACGCCGTACCCTGGTGAATAATATTCACCACAGCTGTCCCTAAAAGCACAGATCGATTCTGCGAAGCATGAAAGACCTGCCTATTTGAAGGATGCGTTGGATTTCCACCGCTAGAGGTGGATTGCACATTTGGATCGGGAGTAAATTCTGTAGTACGGGGATTCAAAGTTGAATTCGCTACCGTATTAGCACGAACATTTCCAACCGAATGTGCAGAAGGCTGCGTATTTGAATTCGCCGCTGCATTAGCGCGAATATTTCCAAAAGGGTTTGCAGAAGGCTGCGTATCACGATGAAGTAGTGTGTGATGGCGTTTATTACACTTGGAACAAGTATATGAACTACCACAATTTCTAGCCTCATGTGTCTGTGAAAGACAATTTATACAAAAATTATGCTTTTTCACAGTTGAAAATCGTTCAGCCACAGATAATCTTTTAAAACGAAGGCATGAGCGTAATAAATGTACCTGGTTTCTACATAAAACGCACTTTGATGACGATGATGATGTATTCGAAACATGCGCTTTCACTTTCACTTCAGGTGCTTTTTTCGAAACATGAGAACCCTTAAGATCACGAGAGCATTCTAAAGTGTCGATCCTATTCGTCAAAAATTTATCAAAATCGCTCCAAATGGACAAGATTTTCTTATTTTCAACGGTATGTTCCCACAGATCTAACGTATTCGAAGGTAATCGTTGAATGCAGATGAAAACGATCATGTGGGAAAAAAGAGGATCCGTCGTGGCAATATCTAAAACTGACATGCCTGAAAAGAATCCGTCGATACCACGCTGCAATGATTTCAAGCCTTCAATAGTCTCTTTATCGAGGACCGGAAGGTTGAAAAGAGCCATTAGATGATGATTCACCATTAAACGCAGGTTCTCGTATTTATCTTCTAAGCTTTTCCACGCTATGTCGAATCCGCTATTGGTAAGCGGGGCTTTCGAAACTATTTCCCTAGCCTCGCCACTAGTTTTCTCAACTAAATGACATAGTTTTTCCACGGAACCTATACGCGAATTATTTATAAAAACCGCTTTAAAAAGATCCCTAAACGAAGGCCAAGAAAGAACATTGCCATCGAAGACGGGTATATTGCAAGGAGGAAGACGCATACTGTGGTTATCCTCATCGGCCTTAACCGATACCGAAGGAGTTTGAGCGCTACTAGTCGCGTTAGCCTTCGCGAACTCATCCAACTTCTCATTAATTGTTGACAAACAATCAATGTATACGTTGAAAGTGGATGAGTATTTCGACTCGGCTGCTACAACATCAGCTGGTTTAGGCACCTTTAATGTTGTCAAATAAACAATACACGATTTGTAGGAACTTTTCACTTGATCCCACATTGAACTCAACTCCTTTCCGCGTAACTCGAGACTAAATTTAGAATGAGCGTCATCGGCGATCTTCCTAAACCCTTCTTCGAACCTGACAACTTCATCAGTTTCCCTCATGAAAAGTTCAAAAGCTGACATTTTCTTATCCATTTATGAAAAAGAAACAGAAAATTCCACAAAATGTTTCCACAAGCGCGAAAATATAAGAGAAAACCCAAATAAAAAAATTCAGAAAACGTACAACTTTGCTGTGAAATATCAAAATTTTCTTAAAAAATTAGAGAAATCCCGAAAAAAATTGAAAAATACGAAGATTTTTCGAGTTCGTAAATTTTTACTCACAAAAAAATCGAAAAATATCGATTTCGGAAGAAAAATAAACAAAAATCACTAATTTCCGAAGAAAAAGAACGAAGTTTCACGAAAAAACACGAAGATGCACGAAGATTTTCCGAAAATGTAAAAAGATTTTCACAAAAAATTAATTCGCAAAAGGAAACAAAAAAAAATTTAAAATTTTATTAAAATTCCAAAATTTTACGAAAAAGCACGAAAAAATACGAAGGCAATTACGAATTTTCCAAAAATGTCACCAAATTTCACTAAAATGCCCAAAAAATTTATAAAAATAAATTTTTAATTTTAATGTTACACAAAGACTATGTCGCGACTATACCGGACAGTAGGGTACTTGTTTTGTAACAAAAAAATCACTGTTAAAAAAAACAACAACAACACGGTACGTATGTAATTGGTATGGTAAAAGAATTTTGTGTGGTACTCTGATCGAGTAGGATATAGCACAAAAGGGAATGAAAAAATAAAAACACTGCAATAGTTATATTAAAGAATTTATATTTATAAATGTACGTATGTATGTACTAATGTAAAAAAAAATCACAAATTTAAAACTTTAATTTTATAACAAACCCGACGACTTTTTTCAACGAAATAAAAAGGAAAAAATAGTGTTATTTATTTTATAATTTTTTATTAAAAAATTTAAATAAGAATAAATTAATTTAATAGAAATAATAACACTTTTACTCAAAAAAAAATTTATTAAAAAAAATTATTTATGTCCGTCCTGTAAACAAACGGAATGGTTGCGAAAAAAAAGTATGTAAAAATGGTATGTAAGACAAAATGTCAAACAAGTGGACTGTATAAACTAAAAACGCGATCAGGGTTGTAACACGATCATTCACAATAGTTTAAAAAATAGTATGTATTTAATAAATAAATACTACTATATCAACACACAATTTTAATGTAAATGAAAAAATTTTTTGCAATTAATTTTTATTTAATTTTTCACTTCACTTTCCGTATCACTTTATGTTATTTATCACAACAATAATAAAAAAAAATGAACGCACGTACCTTTTATTTGATGAAATAAAATAAACTTTTAAAGAAAAGATTAAATGTTGTTGTTGGGGGTGGATGATGCCGCAAAAAATGGTTGCTGCGATGGGAAAAAAGAATTAATTAATTCCTTGTTGAAATCTTTCAATAAATCCGGTTCGAAGGACCAAATGTTTGCCCGTGGAGCAGGTTCGGATTAATTATGAAAATAAAAGAGAAAGATTTCAGATGGTTTCAGAGAAAAATCTCTATTTTTATTGGTATAAATATATTACCTTTTACAATACACAAGGGTGTAGATATTTGCACGTAGTGCTTGTTATGGCGATGATTGAACGAATAATACTTAACGAATAGAAAATATATAAAGTTGCGACAAACAATGCTTAAAGTCCCGTTAACGGTTTACTAGCTGAATTCTATGCTAAACTCTTTACAGAGTTGCACGGAAAGTGTAGCAAACTAGAATTCAACTAGTATTAACCCATTAAGAAGCAAGTGTCCCAAAAAGGGGACAGTTTAAATCAAATAAAAGTATTTGAGCTTAAACATAAAGAATTATTGGATTCATTAGCCAAGCTTCTAATAGCATTTCCCTGACTACAATTCCTATCTTTGGAATGGACAAGTGGTCACAAATCAAATTAATACGTGCATATTATAGACTGGTAGGTGCTATTGTTGCAATATTGGTGCAATAAAGTGCTCAAGTTGGAATTCATTGAAAAGTACCTTTATCCAAAGGAACCCCCGTTTGATATCACAATAACCGGGTGCTACATTATACGCACAGAGTGCGTATCCTCTTAATTACCTTCCCCAATCTCCAACCATTCCCCAAACTTCCCTATATTTCTATCTTCTCCTCCTCCTTCATTTATGAACTTGAAAAAACTACCCATATTTCCATTAACCCTTCATATTAAGAGTTTCCACTAACATCTGAATATACTTTTTTTGTAAGAGACGTGGTCATAAAAATAAAATGCCGAAGGGAACCTAATAAAGAAAGAAATTTTCCAATCTTGAATAAGTTCAAGACAAAACGAGCGAAGAGATCTGAAATGACTTTTTAACGTTCTCTTATCCACCAAAAACAGTTCAGATTTATCTTTAAGGCTTTCCAAGATTACCTGTCATCCCAATGGCCTCCTATCCACAATTTTTATAAACATTAGTTCACCGGCCATTCTTTTTTAATTATTTTTTTTTTAAATATATTGAAATAACAAACAAAATATTGCTTGTTATGTGGTTCTTATATCATAACAATTTTGTCATGAATTTTCTATGACAAATTTTTCAAGAATACCAAATTTGAATAATTGTCATTCTCCTCAATTTTATTATAATTTTGTTAAATATTTATTATAGAAGACAAAATTTTTAGAATAGGGGTATTAGAATATTATAGTTTGAAAATTTGTTATAGAAATTTATTTTCATGACCTGACACATAATTTTTATTAGATAAAACCAATAGTAAGTGTCTTTAAACATATTTTACTGATATTTCGATAGAAATTACTTTTTTTATTCCCGAGTAAAAAAGAAATGATATAGTCATATACAATATTGTATAGGAATATAGATTTGTGTATGTTTATATCTGACACTATATGTTTCTAGATAAAATTATGTATTGGAAAAAATATTTCAATACCCGAGTAAAAAAAAATTGTATGGTAAAACATGTTATCTTATAAAATTATATATAATTTATTGGATCTGATTTTGCTAAATTTCATCCGAAAATTGGCCGCGCCAAAGTTATCTCATAACATCTTATAATATATGAAGTTACAGTTTAATATTTGATTGTATGTAATTTCATCCGGAAATTGGCCGCGCCAAAGTTATCTCAAATTATCTATTATCATGATTTTGTATTAAATATGATATGATATGATGTAATTTTATCCGGAAGTTGGCCGCGCCAAAGTTATCTTAAAATATCCAATATCATGATTTTATATTAAATTGGATATTATATAATGTAATTTCATACGAAATTTGGCCGCGCCAAAGTTATCTTATAATATCTTATATCTTAATTTTATAAAAAAAAATTATTGGATACATTTTTATCCAAAAAATGTTTCTGTTTTTAGATTTATTTTTAGATATAATAATGTCAAACTGAAAATAAATAAAAAAAAAACAAGTGAGGGTGTTAAATTCGGCTGTGCCGAATCTTGTATACCCTCCAACGTTAAAAAAAAAAAATAAAAATAAATTCCAGGGGCATTTTTGGGGGGGGGGGGGCTTGTCGGGGGTCCTTGGGGACACCTTCTCTCTGGTCAAAAATTTTTACAAATTTAATTACTATGCTTTTTGTACAAAAGATATACAATTTCATCATTATATAAATTATTTGCTAATATCCACGCCCACAAAAGAGGGTGGACCAAAAAAAAGTAATTTTCAAATCCCCTGGGTCCAAGTCCAAGACTTTGAACTTTTTCAAGCATGAAAATATTTCATTTGTTTAACAAAAATACAAAAAACCTATAAAAAGTTACCTCTTTTCATGGGTTGGTTTACTTCGTCAAGGGGGAACTTTTTCCCCCCTGGTCCGATTTTGCACATCTCCGAACTTAACCAGCCTATGAACATAAGACATATATATGCCAAATTTCAGGAGTCTATCACTTTTATTTTGAACTGTATCATGTCTTCCACAGACGGACGGACAGACGGACGGACGGACAGACGGACATCGCTAGAATGTCTTAGAATCGATCACTGATCAATAATATATATACTTTATGGGGTCCTAGACCGATATTTCGATGCGTTACACACGGAATGACAAAGTGAGTATACCCCCATACTGTAGTTGGAGGGTATAAAAAAAACTTCGAACGGACGGGGATTAGAACCACAAGTCTTCCGTTTTGTAATCGCAATCTCTACCCTCTAGACCAGCGGACGTTGTTAGCAAATAACAACTTTAAAAGACTTAGTTTTAAATAAATTGATCGTATCTAATTATATCAAATTGATCTAACATATAGTAATATGTGATTATATCCAATTAAATATGTTATTCACTTGTACACAATTTTCAAAAAGACTTTTTGAAAAGACTTTTTGATAAAATTTGCAAAAAAAAAAAAAAAAATTGGAATGACGTACAGCGCTATTAGGGGCTTCCATGGTAAGTTTAAACAATAATTTTAATGTAGCGGTATGCCTTATTTCCAAGTCATAGGCTTCCAAAGTGAAATAAGACTTTGGCTTATAAGTTTGAAATTTTTCATGGAATCAGGAAATCAGAATTAGATTTGAGATCGGGTTCCAAAAATCATTGATAATTTGATAATTTAAACCAAATAAAGCTATTATTAACTATATAAATGCAATATAAATTTTTAAAAATGATTGCAAAAATTCAAAAAGTAAAATTTTTTAAGTTCTAAAAAAACAAATGCAATAAAAAAGTGTTTTCTATTTAAAAAAAAAATAAAAAAATATATTTTTTTCTGTAATCGAACCCGGGTTCCCAAAAATGATAGATAATTTTAAATAAATTAAATATAGTTATATATAACTATTAGAGACCGACCGAAACCAGTTTTTCGAGGCCGAACCGAAACCGAACCGAATATTCGGCCAAAAAGAGGTATTCGGCCGAAACCGAACCGAAACCGAAACTTAAAAAGAATTGCCGCCTGGCATGAATAAAATCATTAAAAAGGTTTTTAAAGATAAATATACAGGGCTTAATGATTTAAACCATAGGAATTGTTGTATTTATAAAAAAAAATATATTTTTTTAAAAAACTTGAAAAAAAAAAAATTTAAATTTCATATGTGAATTGAAAGAAAAAAATATTTGAACTGTACCAGTATTACATTTATTGGACAACCTTGCTTTTTTGGTTTAAGTGAACTGAAACAAGTAAATTGGAGCACGAAATTTGAAAATTTAGCGACTTTTTTACATATTTTTTAAAAAACCAAAAAGTTTCGGCTAATATTCGGCCAAAATTTTGCCGGATACCGAATAGAGGCCGAAACCCCATTATTCGGCCGAAACCGAGACCGAAACCGAATATTCGGTCGGACTCTAATAACTATATAAAAGCAATATAATTTTTTAAAAATGATTGCAAAAATTAAAAAAAAGAAAATTTTTTAGTTCTAAAAAAATTAAACGCAATAAAAAAGTGTTTTCTATTTAAAAAAAAATAAAAAAAACTTTTTTTCTCGACTGGGCCGGGAATCGAACTCGGGTTCCCAAAAATCATATGTAATCTTATATGATACAATAAAAAGTTTTGTATAACCATACAGCTGCGGTCAAAAAAATAGCACCAGTATAAAAAAAAAATTTCTTCGTTGGTTTTTTTTAACAACTTCAACTAATGCCACTGACAACGTGTCATAAGATTCTTACAATAGTGTGAAACAATATTACATAAGAAAAGGCTAATATGGTTTTTTATTTTATTAAAAATTTTCAGAGTTTTTAAAAAAACGTCAAAAAGACTCAGTCAAAAAAATAGCACCACAGTACTTTTTGTATTAAAATTAAATTCTTAAATTCGAAAAACGAATGGATTATGAATTCAGTATTGTTTTGATATGTTTAAATATTAAAAAAAGAATTTGTCGAGTGCTCATTGTTGACAATTACCTCTGTACAACGTTTTTGTACCGAATTCGCTAGATTTTTGGATCTTTAATTCAAAATTGAGTTCCAGATTTGCTGAACAGCCACCCAAAGAGCTGTATTACAAGTTTTTTGTATTCGAGACACTCCTTTCTCTATATCTGTCCATTAACTATCGATGTTGTCTAGAGCTGGGGACTGACCGGGCCATACCATCACGTTTACTTTATTGTCCAGACCCAATTTTTCGCCTATTTACCTTCATGCTTTGGGTAATTGACGTGCTAAAAGACCTAAATTAGTAGTATTTGCTCAGAAACTTATGGTAACATTACTTTCTGGAGGATATAAACGTTAAATGTATATCCACGGTTGATCTAGTCCAATATGTGAGCCATAGTCCAATATATGAACCCCACTCCGCAGTAGGAAAATATCCCCCACACCATAAGCACCATTTTAAGTTATTTTTATTTCGAATTTTGGATTGAATTCCGCGTATAGGGTCTTCTGACATAGGTATGTGATCCCATGTCTCCAAATAAAACAACAATGGATTAATTTGTCCATAGAACATTGATCCACTTTTAAGCTGGTCATTCTGAGTTACTGTTAGCAAACTTCAAACGACTTGCAGCATGCTTATGTGAGAGTAGGCGCACTTTTCCGAATCTACAAGCGGAAATGTTGTTGTTTTGTAATCTTTGACGAAAATTTTCGCCATTTATTGTCCTTTTTTAGCTCTGGAGCTGCCGTAAATGGGGCTTTCTTCCATTGTCTTTTCAAACACCTAACCACTAATGGTGACAAACATCGCATGTGACTAAGTTTTTTAAGCTCGTAAGTTAATTTTTTTAAATTTCCAATCATTTTAAAAGCGCATCCAACCAATTTTCCTATTTCAGAATATGGTTTATGTTCAGAAATCATATTTTTTACAACAGCACGTTTTTGAGGAGTGTAATTCCTTCCACGTCATATTTTTATGAAAATTTATGTCAAATTTTGTAATGAATTAAATTTTTTTATAAATAAAAATTATCTTTCTTTAATATTTAACACTTTTATTTTTATAATTAAAGCAATATTATTTTTTTTAAAGAAATTTTGTCATTCGGTGCTATTTTATTGACTGCACTGATTCAGAGTTTTTTTAAAATATCGATCATTAAGAACGAACCGTCCACAATTTTTGGAAAAAGTAAAAACATTTAAGGGGTTTATACTTAGTATAAGAGTATTGAATATTTACTTTAAACTATTGAAAAACAGCCCTTATATTTACATTAGCATTCTAAATTTGGCTACTCTGTTTATCATATGTCTTTTGACATTTCTTTATTGTAACTCTCTTCCTTATTTTTTCTTTTCTCATATTTTAACTTCCGTTAAAGAACTTTGTAATACAAAAGAACTCTTTTAATAAAGTCTTATTTTTTATCTTGAATTAAATAAAACATCCCAGCGTTTTTCTACAGGTTATGGGCCCAGACACCCTAAATAAGGAATAATTTATCGTTATTTATAAAAAATTTCAAAAGAAAATGACAACAGATATAAAAACATCAATAGCAAAGCTCAATGGAGAAAATTACTTCACATGGAAGTTTAAGATGGAGATGCTACTGATTAAGGAGGGTGCTTGGGAAGTTTTGACAACAGCAAAACCTGCACCAGCAATAAATGCCGACATTTGGATAAAGAAAGCTAACATTGCCAGAGCAACAATTTCATTGTCAGTAGAGGACGATCAATTGCATCTTATAAGACAGTGCACTACAGCATCAACAATGTGGCAGAATTTACAAAATTACCATGAAAGGAAATCTTTAAGCAACAAAGTCGGTGTAATGCGGCAGATTTGCAGTATGCGTTTGGATGAAAACGGTGATGTTAAGGCACACATTGGCGTAATGCGTGATTTATTTTTAAAGTTACAGAATTTGGGGGAAGATAAATTTAGTGAAAAATGGAATATCGCAATGCTTTTAAGCAGTCTACCCGGTAGTTATAATAACATGATCACAGCTTTAGAATCGCGTTCTGAAGAAGAATTAACAATTACATATGTTGAATCAAAATTAATTGAAGAATACTCCAGACGTAAAGGCGGTGACGCTGTTGATTCACAAAGAGCTATGATGATATCAAACAAAAAACCAAGTTCTCTTGAATGCTACTTTTGCCACAAAAAGGGCCACATGAAAAAAAACTGCATTCGGTATAAAGAATGGAAAAAGAAACAACCACAACAAAAGGCGAATGCGGCAACGGGTGGTGATTTTTGTTTGGTGGCAACAGAAAATTTTGGTAAATGGATAATTGATTCCGGTGCGTCCTGCCATATTTGCAATGATAAAAATTTATTTACAAATATAAACAGAAACGAAAGAAAAGAAATAATTCTTGCAAATGGTGAAAAAGTTAAATCGTGTGGTGAAGGTGCAATAAGTGTAAAATTTAAGAAGAACGATTGCGACTACAACAGAATAACTTTTGATAATGTTCTTTATGCACCTACAGTTAACATGAACATATTATCGGTAAATAAATTAACGGAAAAGGGCTGTCATGTCGATTTTCAAAAGGAAAAGTGTATTGTACGAAAAAATGGTGAAGTAGTAATATATGCCAAAACTAATTCAGGCTTATATTTATGCCAAAGCGAGGAACATTTAAATGTAATAAATATGTGTGAAACAAATTGCATACATTATTGGCATAAGGTTTTAGGTCATAGACATATAGATGCTATCAAGATTATGCAATCGAAACAGCTGGCAACTGGTATGAAGATGAAAGATTGTGGTAAAAATGATTGTTGTGAAATATGCCCAATTGGAAAATCTACACGTACACCATTTCCTAATAAAAAAGGGGTAAGTTCAGAGAACATGTTTGATTTGATTCATACACATTTATGTGGACCAATGGAAATGGCCACACCTAGCGGTAATCTTTACATATTAACATTTATAGATGATTACAGTAGATATTGCCACATAAATTTGATTAAATATAAATCTGAAGTGCCAGAAAAGATAAAGAATTTTGTTTCGCTAATAAATACAAATTTTGGCAAGAAACCAAAAATGTTCAGATCTGATCGTGGTAAGGAATACATTAATAAGGAAGTAACCAATTTTTTAGAAAATCAAGGCATACAAATACAGTACACTGCCGGCTACAGCCCAGAACAAAACGGAGTCGCAGAACGTAAAAATCGATCTCTAATTGAAATGGTAAGGTGTATGCTTGTGGAAGCGAAATTGCCCAGCGATTTGTGGGGTGAAGCTGTATCTACGGCAAATTACTTGCAGAACAGAATCGTTACTAGAACCACAGGGGTTACCCCATATGAAAGAATTTTTAAAAAGGTTCCAGATTTTAGCCACTTAAGAATTTTTGGTGAAGCAGGCTTTGTTCACATACCTAAAATAAAAAGAAAGAAATTGAGTGAAAAGTCTAATAAAATGATTTTTGTTGGTTATGATTCACATTCTAAGGCCTATCGAATGGTTGATATAAATCGTAAAATTCATATATCACGAGACGTAAAGTTTACTGGAAAAGTTGAAGGTTTTCAAGAAGATGGTAAAACATTTTCTAAGGATCTTGAAATTTTCTTTAAAAAATCTGATTATGAAGAAGGAAAAGAAGTAAGTGGTGACGAATCTGATGATTTATTCAATTCTCTCGACAATAACACAAATGCAGCAGATGATCAAGATTGTAATCAACAAGACTTAAGAAGATCTGAACGTCAAACGAAAGGAAAGGTTCCAGAAAGGTATTTAAGTTTAATAAATAGTGTTGTACCTATGACTTATGAAGAGGCCATACAATGTAGTGAGAGAAATGGTTGGCAAAGGGCCATGGAAAAGGAAATTGAATCCATGAAAAACAATGAAACTTGGGTACTGGTAAAAAGGCCAAAAGATCGAAATATAATAAGCTGCAAATGGGTTTTTAAGAAAAAGCAAGCTGACGATGGTGAACAATATAAGGCAAGGCTAGTGGCTCGAGGTTTTACACAGCAATATGGTGTGGATTACGATGAGGTTTTTGCACCCGTGGTATCGCATACTACCCTAAGAACATTATTTGCTATAGGTGGAAAACGAAATCTAGAAATTCACCACATAGATTGTAAAACTGCATTTCTCAACAGCAACTTAAACGAGGAAATTTTTATGGAGCAGCCGAAAGGTTTTAAGATAAAAGGTCGTGAAGATATGGTATGTCATCTTAAAAAATCAGTATATGGACTAAAACAATCCGCAAGATCATGGAACGAAACAGTTCATAAAGTTTTATTAAAATCAGAATTTCGTCAGAGTAATTTGGATCCATGTTTATATATACGTTCAGAAGGGGTCGAATCAACATTTGTCTTAATTTATGTCGACGATGTTCTTATCGCTTCAAAAGACAAATCTTTTATTGAAGAGGTAAAGAATATTTTTAAAGATGCATTTAAGATTTATGACTTGGGACCAGTAAAGTTCTATCTCGGTTTGCAAGTGGAACGATCAGAAGATGGTAATTATTCAATTTCGCAATCGGAATATATTGAAAAGGTATTAAAGGAAGCTGGACTTCAAGATTCAAAGCCATCATCTGTTCCATTAGAGGTTTCTTATGGCAAATCTTTAACAGAACAAATTTTACTTAGCAACAATAAAAATTATCAGAAACTTATTGGAAGCCTATTATATATATCGTTAAATTCTAGACCAGATATTACGGCATCGGTCAACATATTAAGTCAAAAAACCAGCAGTCCCAATGAAGAAGACTGGTCTGAACTTAAGAGGGTGGCAAGATACTTAAAAGGAACTATAAATATGAAGCTGCATATATATCCAGATAACGATCAAATTCTATCAGGTTATTCAGATGCCAATTGGGGCGAGGATCGATTGAACAGAAAATCGAATAGTGGCTACTTATTTAAAGTTTATGGAGCTGTTGTTTCATGGGCTTGTCGTAAGCAAACGTGTGTTGCACTATCTTCGACAGAGGCGGAGTTTGTAGCACTTTCCGAAGCAACAAAAGAAGCGTTATGGTTAAAAGAACTGCTGACAGATTTTGGAGAGCATATGGCATTACCTGTCATCATAGAAGAAGACAACCAAAGTTGTATAAAAATCGTTGAAGGTTTTAAATTAAATAACAGAACGAAACACATTGACATAAAGTTCCATTTCGTTAAGGACTTCGTCAATAAGGGAATAATACGATGCCAATATTGTCCAACAAAGGACATGCAGGCGGATTTGCTGACAAAACCGCTTCCGCCACATAGAATAAAGGACTTAAGGTCTCGATTAAAAATAGCGGACAATTTAGAATGAGAAGGGGTATTGAAAAACAGCCCTTATATTTACATTAGCATTCTAAATTTGGCTACTCTGTTTATCATATGTCTTTTGACATTTCTTTATTGTAACTCTCTTCCTTATTTTTTCTTTTCTCATATTTTAACTTCCGTTAAAGAACTTTGTAATACAAAAGAACTCTTTTAATAAAGTCTTATTTTTTATCTTGAATTAAATAAAAAAACATCCCAGCGTTTTTCTACATAAACGAATACGCACAAAATATTTTGTTTTAATTGAATGAATAAAGATTTTGTCATTGGTGCTATTTTTTTGACCGGCACTGTATATGCTGACACACAAAAATAAATTTTGAAATACTGGCATATATAATTATATATGGCTAGTTGTTTGCCCGAGTAAAAAGGAATTTGTATAACTGTATATTATTTTATATGTTTTCATAAAACCATATACAACTATATGAGTCAAAGTATAAAATTATATCTCACTTTGAAATTTTCCAATTTTTTTAAATGATGTCATATAAAATCATTAGTGTCCGACCGAATATTCGGCTTCGGCCAAAAAGCACTATTCGGCCACTATTCGGCTTCGGCCACAATTTTGGCCGAATAGGCCGAATACCGAATAATTGTATAATATTTGTGCTCACGTGTTGAAAAACATACTAAACTAACTTTGAATCACATTAGTAAGCCACAAAAACATTTTAATAATTGTTTTTGCAACCAAAAACATTTTTTATGTACATTCAAAAAAAATTTTCGATCGAAAAAAATTTACACTCTAAAATATATTTTTTTTACAAAAATGTCCAAAAAAATTTTTGCTTTAATAAAATCATTCTAGACAGCATTCTCATGCATTTAAGTATCCCGCTAAGTCGACTTTTATTTTTTTATTGTTTTTACTACATAAATATTTTTTTTTTTTTAATATTCGGCTTCGGTTTGGCCGAATAGTGAAAATTTGGCCGAATATTCGGCTTCGGCCAAAAAAGGTGTATTCGGTCGGACACTAAAAATCATATCTAATTATATTGTTCATAATATAATTTCCCTATTTGTGTGTTCCTCTTTTTTTGTCTATCCAGAGCTTTTTGATGCCCACTGATGAGCTACAAAGCTTATAATTGGCATGCATATAGTAAAACACCTGGGACAGATCCTAACGTAGCCGGATTTTCGATTTTTTGCCTGTGGGCGGAGAAATAAGCGGGAAAGTGGGCGTTGCAAAATTAAATTTTTTGACGTTTTTGCTTAATTTAAAGCCCCCAAATGACTTAGGAAGCTGAAAATTTCCTAGAATATAGTCCTAACGATGCCGCACATCCCCAAGTAGTCGGATTTAAAATTTTCGCATTCTAGCGATGCCTGTCCGTCTGTGGAAATGGTGATCACGGCCAAAGTATTAAACAGATATAACTAAGACTTAGCATATTTACTTGTTCTTGCCCTAGATAGTTTGGTATTGCATTTGAGCGAAATCGGTTCAGCGGTTCAAAAGTTATGAACGAAAATATAAAAATACCTCGAAAATTGTGGTACATTCAACATAACCTAAAAACACAAAATGCTTTAATTCGGCTGCTGGTTGACACATGTGAACAGAATTGATCACCGAATGGTATTTAAACAAGTACAAACATATTAAAAAAAAAATATTTTCGTCGAATTTTTTTTTTATCAAAATTTTTTTTCACAGATTTTTTTTTTTTTTTGTACATAAAAATTTTTACATCGTGGAGGGTATTAATACATTCGACATTCGTTTTTTTTTTATATTTCGGCCCAAAAAAAATATAAAAAAAAAATTGAATACTTTAAAAATTTTAAGCATTTTCTATATGCTGGGCGAACTTTCCGTCTTAGACGTTCCCTAGTAAAATTTGATGCAGAAAATATTTGTAAAACATTTTAACCCTCTAACTGCCTTTTTTATCGACTTTTTTGTATTTCTTTAAAAAAAGGACAAAAATGACCCTTTAAAACGGGAGCTAGAGGGTTAATTTGGTCAAAGAAAAGAATCATCATAAAATTTTATGAAACACATCAGAACATCATTTTTAGCTCAAAGGTATATTTGCACTGTTTTTTGTCGATATTTTTAAACACTGCTTTGGTAAAAAAAAAAATAACAAACATTGATTATTTATACTTGACCCTTTTAAGCACTTTGCACATATCGCACAAACTTTTAACATTTGACAACCCCTAGTGAAATTTTATGAGGAAAATATTTGTAGAACATTTTAACCCTCTAAATGGACGTTTTATTAGACTTCTGTGTTTAGTTTTTGAAAAGGGACTAAAATGACCCCTTGAAATGGCAGTTAGAGGGTTAAAATGTTCTAAGAAAAGAACCGCCATAAAATTTCACTGAAGACATCAAATCATATTTTGAAGCTCAGATGTGTTCTTATTATAGTATTTTTGAGGTTTTCCAAACGCCTTTGATAAAAAAATAAAAACCTCAGTGGGCTATAAAAAAGAAATCCGAACTGACTTTGCAAAACCCTTTGGTGATTTTGTCCATTTGATGGTCTACTTTCATATGGCGTTGAAGCCATTGAGGCTCATTTTTCTTGTTGCACAGTGTAATTGGAAGAATCATAATAAATCCATTTGCTAACATCTATCGCAAGGGGAGGGTGTCCCCCAATGTCTCCCCCCAAACCCCGCCCCCCTCACAAAAAAAAGACGCCCCTGATTTTTTTTTACATTTTGGAGGGTATAAAAGATTCGGCACAGCCGAATTTAACACTCTCACTTGTTAATACCTGGTAGGGTCCTAAATTGTTTGTAAGTGTCTAAAAATGAGTGAGCCAAAATTTGGGGACTAATGAATAAAAGTAACCGAAAATGGATTGACCCAGCAAAAACTTGCATTACCAAGTAATGAAATGTGTAATGGGAAATTCAAAAGTTATAACTACTTCTGATTCGAATTACCTTTCCCATTGCATTTACAAGCAAATGTGCCAAATGTAATGATTATCAAACCAATATTAATAACTAATTACATATATGTATACTTATAGGTAATGAAAAAATTATTTTAAAAAAAAAATTAAAAAAATGTTTAATTTTATTTTATTTTTATTCAAAATAATGTACAGTGAGTCAAAAAGTGAAAATCTAGTTATGAAATTTTTTTATTTTATTATAATGACTTATGTAAATTCAAAAGTTATAACTACTTCTGATTCGAATTACCTTTCCCATTGCATTTACAAGCAAATGTGCCAAATGTAATGATTATCAAACCAATATTAATAACTAATTACATATATGTATACTTATAGGTAATGAAAAAATTATTTAAAAAAAAAATTAAAAAAATGTTTAATTTTATTTTATTTTTATTCAAAATAATGTACAGTGAGTCAAAAAGTGAAAATCTAGTTCTGAAATTTTTTTATTTTATTATAATGACTTATGTAAGTCATTATTAATAAGTCCTTATTTTACATTTAAAAATAATTCTAAAGGTAATTTTCTGTCATTACTAAGTAATTCGAATGGTAATGATGTGTCATTACCAGGACTATGATCACGTAAAGTGAGAATGATGTATCGACGTCGTCAAAACGATGCATTGGCTTCACGTAACTCGATTTTTCTTAAATCGTATGTTCGAAATCGTCTTTTTGACGATTTTTAGCTTCACAAGCTCAAAATCGTTGAACAACAATCGTTAAATCGACTTAAAATAAACGACATCTAATGAGGTGTCGTGTTGCTCATTTTTTTGTAAAAATATGGACTTAATTGTTATATTTTGGATAATTTTTCACTTTTATTAATAAAAATTGTGTTTTGATTTTAAAACACTACTCTAACACACAAAAAATAATTTTTTTTATTTTTGAAATTTTGTAACTTCGTTTTGAAGTTGAAGCTTTTATTCTGTTTGTGAGTTGTTTATTTATTTACATTTATAAAAAAAACAAATACATATGTCAACAATAAAAAAAAAAATCACATGAAATTTTCATCACATAAAATCAAGTTCGGTGTTTTGTTGTTTACTTTTTCATTTAAAGTTGAAATCAAATAACTAAAATTTAAAAAATTATAACGAGAAAAGTGCATTCGTTTATAGAAGTAAACTTCTTTTTTGGAGGGTGGAAGCTCTTGGAATCCCTTTGTGTAACACAAAAAAAAAAAACAAATAAGAGTGTTAAAAAAGTGCATTCGTTTATATAAGTGTATATTTTTTTTTGGAGGCTTTTTTTGTAGGTTTTCTAAAGCTAAATTTAAAATTTTCTTATTATTTATGGTGGTGTTTTGTTTAGGTGTTTTTTCACAATATGTAATTTTGACATATGTCAGTTTGACATACGTTGTCGTTTTCGATATTATGTTCGAAACGATACGTTAGTGATGGGCTTACGTGAAGCAAAATAAAAACGACATCGTTCAATCGTCGACAGACGTTACTCACTTTACATGATCACAGTCCAGGTTTTTGCAGGGGAAGTTTTGGGACACTCTTATGTGATGAAAAAACACATTTTTTCTAGTTTTTTGAAAAATATTGGTATATATTATTTTTTGATAAACTTTTTGTTAAATAATATGGAAATGGTAACAACCTCACTTCATACTTTCTTTCAACTTTCTTGTTTCTTACATTATTTCGCAAGGGTTACCAACATGATCGGGAATTTGTTTATTTGTTTATTAGTCTATGGAACATAAATTCCTTACAGAATTATGATTAAAATATAAAAAAGTGGTATAATACATATTTATAAATATAAAAAGGTAGTATAATATGTACAAAGTTTTAAATATCATTTAAAAAATCGAAATGGTCGCACATTTACGTCAGCCGGCCACAATGAAGGTTTAAACAGCTCCTTATAAAGATCAGCAGTGATACCAAGTTTAAATTGCAGACACAAATGAAAGAATTTGCATTTCCTGTTTCGGAGACGAGCCTAATGGCGACATATTTTATCAGGCTCTAATTATATTTGTTATAAGGGTCCAAGTTGAAAAAATGCAGAAGAAAAATTTAATTTTTTAAAATTATAGACATTTCTGGTATTCCCATACCGGTTTCAAACACTCCAGTTAGCCCTTTCAGACATCATTTAGAACCAGTTGAGATAAAAATCTGAAAATTTCAGTGTAGGGTAATTTGAGGGTGCTAATTAAGAATCTGAAGTCAAATTACAGCTAAGTTGTCTCCCCTGACCGCTATATTGGACAAAAGTACTCGGTGGGCATGTTTGTAAACTTTAAGGTAATAATTATAATTAAATGAGACAAAAGTATTAAAAAAAATTATTTTGTGTGATAGTTAGCGAAGAAATTGCTTTCGCGTTTTACACACAGATAAACGTTACATTTTTTGCAACTAATATAAGATTTTTTTGAACAACCGACCATTTTGCAGCGTCCAGCGTTTATATTTTCCAAAAATTCTGGCAAGTGGTTTTGACCATCGTGTTGAACTTCTTTAGCAGGAGCACTTTGGCTTGTTTTTTTTTGTTTGAATGGATTTTGCAGTTGTTCAGTATTAATCGTGGATTTGGAGCTTTCTTGTGTGGTTTCTGGCGGACATGTTGAAGTTCGAGGTCTGCCTCTGCGAGGTGTATCAATATCATTATCTTTTTTCTGCAATTTAAATAAAACATCTGCTACTTCAGCTCGTAAATTCAGAGAATCCAATATATCTTTTTGTGGAACTCCATTCGCTTCACACGCTTTTTTATACTCCATCCACGAAGCAGTAAGTGCCAAATCAACAAAATGCATTATTACACGTACGGTCCATTTTGAAGTACGGATGCCGATTCTATTGTACTGTAGCATTTAATCTAGGAGGTCCACTCCACCCATACTTTCATTTTATAAACGCACAACTTCAGGACGATTAACTTCCACATATTTTGATACTTTTTACCCCATCTCTTCGCCATATCTGATAAAACCACTTTTTCAGGACTCTTACCAATAGGAATATGATGGTCAACCTCATCATCTTCTCCTGCATCGCTTACATCAGAAGATTCTCCTAACTGTTTCAAGATTTCTTTTTCACTTAGTAGTCGTGTTGAAGCCATTCCATAAAATAAGCAGCAATATTGGAAAAAATTTTTTTCGCAAGTTCCAAAAGCTGCAACCGTAAAGTAAATTTGTCCAATATAATGGACGTGCATTCAAATACGTATAAAAACTATAATATTATGAAATTTAATGGAATGAACATGCAAATGGCTTAAAAACTACTCAGTTAATACTTAAATATTTTTTTCTTAAAATAACACTCATAAAAATATGTTAGTATTCCTTACAAAAATGTCTGTCACCATTACTAATAAAGTTTTCAATTTGTGCCCGATAACTTTTTCAGTTACCATTACAAACTTTGGTTTTCAAAAATTAGTAATATTTAAAATACTAAAAACATTAGTACTACAGTTTTTTTCTGTAAAATTTTTGTAAAATGAATTTTAAAATCGGGTTGGAAAAATTAATATTTTTTTTGTAAAAAAAATGTAAATTGTTTATTTATAATTTTTATATTTTTTTAACAATGTGTATACTGTGCGCTTGGTGGTTGTCATCAATTATTACTCAGTTGTTGTTAGAGTTTTTGGTTTTTAGAAATCTGAAATATGTAAAAAAACATTAACACAAAAATATTTGTAATACAAAGAATACTTACAACATAAAATTGATGTTTCCAAGAATAATTATATGATTTTTTGTTAGGTAGAAGTTTTTATTGTTGTGTAAACTGAAATGGAATAAAAAATAATTTTTTAATGCAAAATATATTTACATTTGTTTTACCTCTCATGATTATATTTCCTTTGGTGTACTGAAAAAAAAAAACGTATATTCTTTGAATAAAAAAACTCTTAAAATATTTCTACCTAGTATTTAATTTTTTGTGTATATTTACATATTGTTTCCTTTTGCGATGCGTCGGGTGATGCTCATTGCTGGAATGTTTCTTTTTGACTGAGAAATAAACAAATTCACAAGACTCTTGTGACAAGAGCACTGTTGCCAATTTGGTGTTTTTCCCGCTAAAACTAGCGTTTTTATTTTGCGTCTAGCGAAAAAAAAGTGATTTAGCGGGCAGCGGGAAATCTAGCGATTTTTAAAATTTTTGAATAAAAATCTTGTTTGTACAGTCTTAACACAGCCGAATTAAGAAATTAACAGTTTATATCTTGTGGTGCTTACAACATGCCAAAAAAGAAATTATTTGTTTGACTTATTTACAAAAATGTAATGGTATTTTACTCAATATGACAAAAAGTTGTCCATGTTTGGACACGTTTTTTACAGACTTGGATAGGTTTTCTAAAGACCTTTCATTTTATATACAACATGACTAGGTTTCCTTGCATAAGGTGGGAGAAAAGCGAAAAAAATCTAAAAAATTACTGTTTCTTTCCCCCGAAACATTAATTTGGACCGCTAAAAAAATACTTTTCCCTTTATTTTTTCTGCTCTACAAAATAAAACCAATTCCATAAAGATCCACGGTTGACACTACGGAGACTTCCCTTTTTGGTGCTGGCCAAACATTCACAGCTTTTCGTCATATTGGGTAAAGTGGAACAATTTTATAATATTTTTGTTAATCAGTCGAAAATATGTCTTTTAAATATATTTGAGCATGGGCCGCTGCTGTTGAATTAATTTTCGTTCTGAACAATATCTCCAAATTTCACGAAGATCGGGGTGAACCCTTGTAAGTCTAATTTAACTTTTTTTCTTGTTTTTCCTACATAAATATTTGTTTTTAATATTCGGTTTCGGCCGAATAGTATCAATTTTGCCGAATATTTGGTTATGGCCAAAACAGGTGTATTCGATTCTGTAATTTTTAAACTGGCTTTGTTAAAAAACTGTCGTTTTATAACATTTAAACTGTTTTAATAGCTGATACATACATAATTAAAAAAAACGTTATATATTTTTTCAAAAAACCGTTATATTTTTTCAAAAAACCCGTTACTTTTGAAATTTTATGATATTTAGCTATTTAATAGCTAAATTTATTTTCTGTTTTTGAATTTGGTGTTTTCTGGAGATTTTTTTTCCTGATTTAGCGGGTTTTTGTCAAAAAAAGTTGGCATCAGTGGACAAGAGCACTGTAAAACAAAATTGTTTGCGCTACTCTTCGTAACACTGTTGCCAAGTTGGAGGTTTTCCCGCTAAATCTAGCGCTTTTTGTTTGGATTTAGCGGGTGAAAATTGGTTTTAGCGGGAACGTTGCTTTGGAGGGAAAATCTAGCGCTTTTTGTTTGGATTAAGTGTAGTGTTTGGGGTCCGGGAATTCCCGGGTCGGATTTCCCGGGAATTCCAGGGAAAAGACTGACGGGAATTCCCGGGATTTTTTTTAATTTTTCCCGGGAAATCCGGGAATTTTATAAAATAAACCATTTTACATAAAAAACGTTTATTTTAATTTAATTTTTAATATTTTTTTTACATACAGGCACTGTTGCCAGATTTGACAATTTCTCTGCATTTTGACGATTTTTACTCCCCAAAATAGCAAAATGACGATTTGACGATTTTTGCCCAAAAAATTACGATTTTTAAAAATAACAAAAACCTGTCAATTTTGTCTACTTTTTAAAATATTTTTAATGAAACTTTAGTATTCAATGAATATTTTTTGCTTATTGTTAGTTAAAAAAAGTATCCGCCAATATTTCTGTACAAAAAGGGATAAAGGAAACAAGTGAGAGTTACATTCCCTTTTTCCCTACAAAAGGTAAAAAAATTATAGGGGGTTTTTTTGGCGGAGGACACCTTTCTTTTCGTAATAAATGTTAACAAATTGATTTATTATGATATTTACGCAATTTTATCATTATTTTTGTATGCAAGTGTCGGACGGAAAGGTTAGGTTATGAAGGATGACACTGGTATAAAACCAGCGCCCATAGAGGCCGCGATGCGGACCATTATGATTCCTTTGAAACTTTGATCCTCTCTCTTCTTCTACTGTGTAGCCAAAAGTGGTTATTTTTATGCGTCCCATTTAGATGCCTTTATAAATTCTAGTAGGGTCCAAGGATTCGTGCCTCGTAATTCGGATAAATTCTGAAAAATATAAGAACCAAAAATTTTTAATCTTCTAAATGATAGTGCAGGGCATTCGCATAAGAAATGATAGGTATCTTCTACGGATTCTCTGCACCATCTACATGTATCATCATTTCTAATTCCAATTGTTACCATGTGTTTACCCAATGTGTTGTGACCAGTAATGAGGTTAATTGTAGCTCTAAGTTGCTTCCTGTCCATATCTAGAAGAATTTTACAGTGTTTTGCCAAGCTTTCATCCCATAATAATTTTGTTTGTATAGACCTTTCAGAGTTTGACCATTTATCCAACCAACTCGCCTTTGTGTCCAATCTTATTTTCTGACAAATAATAGACAGTGGAGGGAATACTTCAGATTCCGCTGTCTCCCGTGCGAGTTCCGCTCCCCGTCGTGCAAGTTCATCGGCTTTCTCGTTTCCCAAAATATCCTTGTGTCCAGGTACCCAGCACAGAGTAATATTATGCTGCTCGCTGAGAACCTTAAGCTCTCTGTGGCAGCGGCTGACCACCTTAGATCTGATATTATCACTTTCTAAAGCCATTAAAGCAGCTTGACTATCGATGAAGAATCCAATATCACGCCTGTATATTGGTAACATCGAAATTTGCTCAGCTGCCTTGGCTATCGCAAATACTTCGGCTTGGAAGATACTAAGTACAATCGTTGTCTAGACGGAAAGACTCATTCAGGTTTAGTTCCATGCAGTGAAAGCCACCACCTGTGCCCTCCAACATTTTGGAACCATCCGTAAAAACGTTAATTTGCTGAAATTTTACTCTGTTGTTAAGCCAATCATCCAATGAAGGAATCACACTTTTGAATCTTCCATCAGTTACGTTATAAGGAATATCATAATCAGTCCTTATGCTCCGTTCAGAACTACCAATAATCTTCGTATGTCGAACCTGTCTGTTTTTCAGAGGTCGCGTTTGGAATAGTCTATTTTAGTCTATTTAAATCTAATCGGACGGAAAAGGGCGGACGGAAAAAAAAAATATTTTTTAATTAACTTGACCCAACTGCATGATCTTTTCTTTCATAAAAATATTTCATATGTTTAAGAAGGGAACAAAGAATATAAAGAGGAAATTTCGGAGGTAGGTTCAGTTTTACTAAAGTGAACTTTGTTCTCCCTGGTTTGTTTTGTCAATTTTCAAACTGAACCATCCATCCGAACCATATTTAGCTCTTTTGGTTTGGACTGCATCATGTCTTCAACAGACGGGCGGACATCGCTTGAATGAATCTTTAATCAATGATAAATATACCTTTTTTATTTTGACGATTTTTTGACGATTTCTGCAAATGGGATGACGATTTTGACGATTTTTTTTATAAAAATCGTACATTTTTGACGATTTTGTACCCAACAATTCTGGCAACCCTGCATACAGGTATAATTAAATTTGCTATGTTTTGTATTTTTGCTATTTGGAAGAACATTTCAAATATACATCTATAAAAAAATTGACCAAGTGTAATATCATGAAAAAACTTAAAAAGTCAAAAAATATACGTGGGTTAATGATAATTTTGCTAAGACTGTTAAAAAAAATATAAAAATTTTGAACCTAGAATTTACATTTCCAGAACAAATATTAAAGTGCTGCCAACTATATTAGTTTTTGCTCGAATAACGCAGTTTTAATTTTTTTTGCGATTTTTTGTGGGGAAAAAGTTGCAATATTTTTTTTTGTTTTGTTTTATTGTATTTCAGGGTTTTCTAACTTCTATTTTTTGATTTTCCATGTTTTAATTAATCGTTTATCTGTAATAAAAACTTGGTAAAATTTAATAAAAACTTGGTAAAATTTTAATGTTTCTTATAATTTATATTAATAATGAAAATTTCCCGGGATTCCCGGGAATCCCGGGAAATAAATTATTTTTTTCCCGTTTCCCGGGAAATTGAAAAGTCCGGGAATTCCCAAACACTAATTAAGTGGGAAAAATTTAGAGGTTTTTTTTTCAATCGAAAACGCCAAGTTTATCGAATTTTAGCGCTTTTTTTGTAACTTAGCGGAAGAATTTTATATTTTCCCGCTAAATTTTTTTCGGAGGTTTCTTGTGCGTTTTTGGTAAAAAGTAAATTTTCGTAGAAAAAATAATCTGGCGGTTTTTTTTAAATTTCACTTTTTTGTCAATCAAAAATGCTAAGTTTTTCAGTTTTTAGCGCTTTTTTTCGTAATTTAGCGGGAGAATTTTAAATTTTCCCCGCTAAATTTATTTTTGGCGGTTTCTAGCGCTTTTTTAGTAAAATTTAGAGGTTTTTGGTTAAAAATAGTTGACAACAGTGTGAGAAATAAACAAATTCACAAGACTCTTGCACTGTTGCCAAGTTGGAGGTTTTCCCGCTAAATCTAGCGGTTTTTGTTTGCATTTAGCGGGGGAAAATTGGTTTTAGCGGGAACGGTGCTTTAGCGGGAAAATCTAGCGCTTTTTATTTGGATTTAGTGGGACAAATTTAGAGGTTAAGCTCTTTTTTTGAAATCGAATTTTAGCTCTTTTTTTGAAATTTAGCGGGAGAATTTTGTATTTTCCCGCTAAAATTTTTTCGTCCGTTTCTTGCGCGTTTTTAATGAAAAGTAAATTTTCGTAGAAAAAATAATTTGGAGGTTTTTTTTTAATTTTTTCTTTTTTGTCAATCAAAAATGCCAAGTTTTTCGGTTTTCAGCGCTTTTTTTTTGTAATTTAGCGGGAAAATTTTAAATTTTTTAATTTTTGGCGGTTTCTAGCGCTTTTTTCGTGAAATTTAGAGGTTTTTGGTTAAAAATAGTTGGCAACAGTGCTTGTGTGCAAAGAAGAAAATATATAAACCGGTTTAAAAATACCAGCTCGCTTGCGCCTTGCTTTTGAATTTTGCACATCATAATGTACGTATAAAAAAAAAAAATCCAAAGCCTTTGTTGTACGTATATTCTTCTCCTTTGTTATGCTATTTCTTAAAGTTACAAATATTAATTAAACATATATTTTTTAAATGCCAAATAGGTAAGTAAAAACTAGAAAAAAAAAAAAAAATTTATAAATAATTTCTTTTTTTCTAGAAAAAAAATACGAAATTTACAAACTAATTTTGTAAAATTTACAAAAAAAATATCAAAATTTAGTACGATAATTTTTTAAAAATTAACTGAAAAAATTATTAAAAAATCAGTAAAAAATCAATAGTTTGTAACGCGAGTTTACAAAAAAGAACTACTAAAAAATAATTTTTTAGTAAGAATTAGTAAAAAACCTGAAAAGTTGGGTTACAAATAGTGTTTGGGGTCCGGGAATTCCCGGGTCGGATTTCCCGGGAGTTCCCGGGAAAACACTGCCGGGAATTCCCGGGAATTTTTTTAATTTTTCCCGGGAAATCCGGGAATTTTGTAAAATAAAACTTTTTACATAAAAACGTCTATTTTACTTTAATTTTTACCATTTTTTTACACACAGGTATAATTAAATTGATATTTTTTGTATTTTTTCTATTTGGAAGAACAGTGCAAATATATATTCATAGGAAAACTGACCAAGTGTAAAAAGTATGTTAATATCATGAAAAAACTTAAAAGTCAAAAAACATACGTCGGTTAATGATAATTTTGCTAAGACTGTCAAAAAAATATAAAAATTTTGAACCTAGAATTAACATTTCCAGAATAAATATTAAAAGTGCAGCCAACTATATTAGTTTTTTCTCGAATAACGTAGTTTTAATATTTTTTGCGATTTTTAGCTATTTTTTGCGATTTTTTGTGAAGGAAAAAGTTGCAATATTTGTTTGGTTTGTTTTATTGTATTTCAGGATTTTTCACTTTTATGTTTTGATTTTTTATGTTTTAATTAATTGTTTATCTCTAATAAATCTGTTTTTAATAAAAAGATAATCAAATTTTAATGTTTTTTATGATTTACATTAATAATGAAAATTTTTATTTCCCGGGAATCCCGGGAAATAAATTATTTTTTTCCCGTTTCCTGGGAAATTGAAAAGTCCGGGAATTCCCAAACACTAGTACAAACCATTTTACAAACTTTTTTACTGACGTATTTTTTTGAGTGAACGTATTATCACTTTAAAATAGCACTGAATATTACTTTATCGCACAACAGCAAAAGCACTTTGAAAACTACTAAATTTAATACAAATTAATGAAAAATGACACTTCTAAAAATACGTGTTTTTAAAGAGTATTAAACTCACTTTCGAAAACGGTTTATTAAAATCGGTTTATTTGCGTCAAAGCTGCAGGCCTTCAAAGAGAAAAAAACAAATGTCCATTATATTGGACAAAATGTCTGAAAGGGTTAGTGTTACCATCAGTAGGATTTTCAATGTCGGTTTGTCTTGTTAATGGAAATTGTTTTTTATATATGTGAATATTTATAGTTTCTACAGAATAAATTTTAACAGTTTCCAACACTACAATTCTATTTCTAGCAACTTTAAACGTAAAAGTTAAGTTTCAATACAAAAATGCTTTTCAAATGCAATTTTTGAGTGCATTAAAAATGAATTTTGTTATTGACACAATTTTTTGAACTTTTACGTTTAAAATTGATTGAATACTACCAAACAGTAATTATAAATAATATATTTATTTCAGTTCGGTTTCATATTGCACATCTTTATGAAGTTCAAAATAAATATAAGTCTGCAAAAGAAGCGTATGAGCAACTACTTAATGAGAAAGAGCTGACGCTAGATTTAAAAGCAGTTATATATAGGCAACTAGGTAAAAAATATATTTTTTTTATTTCAACTAATAATAAATGAACGTCATATATATACTGTTCTTCAGGATGGATGTATCATTGCTCAGAATATTTTGGAGATAAAAAACAAAGGGAATCGTATGCAATTCTATGTCTACAAAAATCCATTGAAGCGTTTCCTAAATCCGGACAATCATTGTATTTACTGGGAAGATGTTATGCTGGAATAAATAAAGTTCATGACGCTTTTATAGCCTATAGAAATTCTGTAGAAAAAAGTGAAGGAAATGCAGACACATGGTGCTCTATAGGGTATGTTTATTACATTATAACTGTTATATGCAGACAAATTTGGTAATTTCGAACTTAATTAAGACAAATTCAGTTACTCAGGCTAATTTCCTGTTCCCAACGTTTTGCTTCTATTTTATATACGTATGTACATTAAATCTTAAAATCAATGTTCGTTGGATTGGCAAAGATTAGCTCGTTAGCATCTAAAAATAATAAATTAAAAATTTGAAGGCAATCGGATAAGGGGAACAAGTGCCGAAAATCTGTTGAAAATTGTAAAAAGTGATTTTATAGAAAAAAATCACTTTTTTTTTATTTTTACAAAAAAATGTATTTTAGACATACTTTTTCAAATAAGTCAAAAAAATATAAAATATATTTAAAATCTTATCTCTCTAACGAACAAAAAGTATTAAATTTAATTCTGAGGTAAATAATGTTAAAACATAAAGCCAGTAAAATTTGGCTGTTCTTTTCTTAGAATATTATAAGTCTCCATCTCCCATTTTTAGTGGTCATTTTGGTCCTTTTTTGAAATATCCTCATCGTGTTTTGCAACTCTGAAAACAATAAAACGTAAACATAAACAAGCTCTGTGAATTTGTAAAAAAATAAAATAATTATTGGTTAAAAATAGAAAAAGGACTATATGTACCAATAGATAAATTAAATCTCAGTGTGTAGAAATAAAAAAATTTTAAAAACATTAATTTATTACACAAAAAAGGATTTAAATTTTAAAATATACAACAAACTATGCAAGAAAAGCCTTTTTGGAAAACCCCCACGGCATTCTCGGAAGAGGTCGCCCCAAGCTCCAGTGGGGTAAACAAGTCGACGAAGACATGTTGAGACTTCGTGTGCGAAACTGGGGAACTCCTGCTAAGAATAGAGATGACTAGAAACTTCTTTTGAAACAGTCTAAAGACCAATTATAGGTTGTTATATGTACATGGCCAAATAAAGTAAAGTAAGTAACAAACTATGCAATGGCTGAATTCCATAAATGTATGAGAACAATTCGTGGAAAAACAGGAATAAGTACTATGTGCGGGAGTGTGCGGCAAAGTGTTTCATTGTGAAGATAACTGTTCAGGCATTGACCAATATTCATCAAGAGTTTTGGAATCCAATCCCTTTGTCTTACTTACTACGATCCAAAAAAAAGTTATATTAAATTATATATAAAGAACTTATTGTTAGATTTTTTTCTATAAATTTTGCATTATATATAATAACTAGGGCAAGTACTTTCATGCATCTAAAAAACGAAAATATGTGCCTATAATATGCGTCTAAAAATCCAAAATATGCACTAAAAACTTCAAAAATATGCATCTAAAAATTATTTTTTTTACTAAAAAAATAATTTGTCAACATAAATTAGGATCTGTCAAATACTTTGAAACCCTCGACAATTCTTAAACATTTTTTATTGAGTGGAACAATTTTTAATTAGTAAAATATTTTTTTGCTTAAGAAGTTTTTTCTTTGAGTCACCAAATATTTCTGAAGAAAAAAATTTTATAAAAGAAAAAGAATATTTATTTTTCAATACTTTTTGTTCTTTATTCTAAAAAAATATTTTTAAAATATTTTTTTCCCCCTTTTTTTCGGAGTTTTACGATTTTTAAGTCTAAAAATTAACTCAAAATCAAAATACCTCACCCTAACTCTAATCAAAATACAAACGCAATTTTCCTGCAAAAAAATCTTAAATTCGAAAACATTTTTTTCCTACGAATTAGTAAAATGTCTCAGAATAGAGACATTTTTAATAGGAAACATTTCTCAGAATCTAAAAATTATACTTTTAGAATCCATTTTCTTTAAAAAATGCGTTAGAATATGATTTTTATAAATAAATACATTTTTGTATAAGAAATAGGCGATTGGTTTTGAATTTTCCTAAGGACGTTTTGAAAAAATATTGATGAAATTAAAAAAAAGTCCAAATTATAAGAAAATATGCAAAAATATGCATTTATACCAAAATATGCAAAAATATGCAACTACAAATCAATGCCATTTTATTGCAAATTCATTGATTCGGATAGATATTTAATTTATGTTATGTTTACAATGCTGAGTAAAAATATGCATTTTCATGAAAGTACTTGCCCTAATAATAACATATAAAATTAAAAAAAAATATGTTTAAGGTTTAGTTTTTGAACTTTGAAAATTTTATTTATTTATTTATTTATTTTTTTTGACTTACAAGGGAAGTATCTCAACCCTTATGAACCGATTTGTCTGAAACTTAAAATATATATAAAAGAGACAATTCTAAGGTTGGGCTTATCGGCCATATCGTGGATTAAGGGGTTCAAAACATGGGTCAAAAAAATGCGAAAAAATCGTTTTTTGGATTTTTTAGCCATTTCTTTGTAAGAAACTATATGATGTTTCATATGAGAAGAAAGGTTTTTTTAATGCCTATCCAATGGTGGCATAGCCTTGTAAAAATTTGGCTTCTTTAAATATTTTTTTCAGGAAAATGTGTAAATTTTGGGGGGTATTTATGTGAAGACATATACCTACAATATCCATATGAATAAGAAATAATCTTTATTAAATTTAAGTCGACCCGTATTTTTGCCCTAGACGATATTCCTGTTAGTTCGGAAGTTATCAAAATTTTCCCGAAGGTCCACATGGTTTCATAAGGGGACAACGAAATTTTTAAACACCGATATGGCCGATAAGCCGAGACACCCCAACCTTAAAATCGTCTCTTTAATATATATTTTAAGTTTCAGGCAAATCGGTTCATAAGGGTTGAGATACTTCCCTTGTTAGAAAAATTTTCTAACGTTGTATCAAACACGCAAAAAAAAATCTGTGTCGCAGTGAGCAAAAATCTGGCATAATTTAACCAAAAATATGCTAAAACTACAACCGACGAAGTAGCTTTCTTCAGAGAAGGTAAAATCACATGCCATGTGTGTGATGTGCTTGCATACGTGGAATTTCTGTATTAAAAGTCAAAAAAACACAATCACAGTCTGTGTGATTGTGTTTTTTTGTTTTGTTTTGCAAAGATGTGTTTTGTGATTTATGAATTTATGTGTTTTCACACTTAAAATTTGGAATGTAGGTTCAGCTCCCGAAAAAAGCACCCACTAAGAAGGGATTTTAGGAAATTCCGATTCTAAGGGGGGGGGGGGGGGGGGGGGGGAAGGGGGAAAATAGGCCCCTTTGGGGGATTTTGTATCTTTTGAACTAATAGTCCTAGAAACTTGACATTTGGAGTCTAGGATCCTCTCGCGGAAATAAAATTTCGGAAAAAATATTTGTTAAAAATTCCGCCTCTAAGGGGGGGGAGCGGGGGAAATGGGAAAATAGGGCAAATTAGTTCATTTTTATCTTCTGAACAAATGGTCCCAGAAACTTAAAATTTGGACTCTAGGATCCTCTCGCGAAACTTACATTCGGAAAATAAAATTTTGTGAAAATTTCGCCTCCAAGGGGGGAAAGGCGAAAATAGGGCAAATTGGTAAATTTTTTATCTTCTGAACAAATGTCCCCAGAAACGTGAAACTTGGACTCCAGGATCCTTTCGCGGAAATAACATTCCGAAAAAAATATTTTTTGAAAAATTCCGCCTCCTAATTTGGGAAAGGGGGGAAATAGGGCAAATCGGTGAATTATTTATCTTCTGAAACTTGAAATTTAAACTCTAGGATCCTCTCGCGGAAAAAAACATTTTGAAAAAAGTATTTTGAAAATTTCTTTTATAAGGGGGTGGGGGTAGAAGGGGAAAATAGGGTAATTTTGTATCTTCTGAACTAATGGTCCTACAAACTTGAAATTTTGAATATAGTATGCTCTCGCGGAAATTATTTTTTGAAAAATGAAATTTTTTGAAAATTTTGGTTTTAAGGAGGGACAATAGGGGGAAAATAGGGCAATTTGCTAAATTTTAAAATAATGGTCTTGGAAACATGACATTTGGAATATAGGATCATCTTGCCGCAATAACATTCTAAAAGAAGTACTTTTTTTAAAATTCCGCTTTTAAGGAGGGGGGGGGCGGGTAAGGGGGAAAGTAGGGCAATTTTGTATATGCTGACGTAATGGTCCTAGATACTTGAAATTTGAACTGTACGTTCCTCTCGCGGAAATAACATTCTTAAAGAACTACTTTTTTTAAATTCCGATTCCAAGGGGGAGAAAGGGGGAAAGTAGGGCAATTTGGTATCTGCTGAACTAATGGCCCTAGATACTTGAAGATTGGACTGCACGATCCTCCCGCGGAAATAATATTCCGAAAGGAATACTTTTTTAAAAAAAGGGGGGAAAAGGGGTAAAGTAGGGAAATTTTGAATCTGCTGAACTTTAGTCCTAGATACTTGAAATTTGAACTGTACGATCCTTTCGCGGAAATAACATTCTTAAAGAAGAACTTTTCTAAAAATTCCGGCTGTAAGGGGGAAAGTATTGCCCTTTGGGGGATTTTGTATCTTTTGAACTAAAACTTGAAATTTGGACTCTTTGATCCTCTCGCGGCAAAAAAATTTCGAAAAAATATTTTTTGAAAATTCCGTCTCCAAGGTGGGAAAAATATGGCAAATTGATACATTTTTTATTTTCTGAACAAATGATCCCAGAAACTTGAAATTTTGACTCTAGGATCCTCTCGCGGAATTAACATTCCGAAAATTTTTTTTTTTTAAAATTCGCCTTCAAGGGGGGGGAGGGAAAGTAGGGCAAATTGGTAATTTTTTTTATCTTCTGAACAAATGATCCCAGAAACTTGAAATTTGGTCTCTAGGATCCTCTTGCGAAAATACCATTCCGAAAAAAATATTTTTTTGAAAAATTCCCCCTCCAAGGTGGGAAAGGGAGAGGAAATAGGTCAAATCGGTACATTATTTATCTTTTAAACAAATGGTTTCAAAAAATTAAAATTTGAATTCTAGGATCATCTCGCGGAAAAAACATTTTGAAAAAATTAATATTGTGAAAATTGTGTGGGGGTAGAAGGGGGAAAATAGGGCAATTTTGTATCTTCTGAACTAACAGTCCTACAAACTTGAAGTTGTTAATATAGGATCCTCTCGCGGAAATATTTTTTTTTAAAATTTACTTTTTAAAAAATTTTGGTTTTAAGGAGGGCCAAAAGGAGGAAAATAGGGCAATTTGCTAAATTTTAAACTAATGGTCTTAGGAACATGACATTTGGAATATAGGATCAGCTCGCGGAAATAACATTCTGAAATGAGCACTTTTTTGAAAATTTCACTTTTATGGGGGTAAAGTAGGGCAATTTTGTATATGCTGAAGTAATGGTCCTACACTCAAAATAAAAACTCTGTAAAATACTCTGTAAAATGACTGTAATCTCAATTCAACGGATATTTGACAGAGTTTTCTGTCAAAATACAGATTTAAAGAAAATACTTTGTATTTTGTTGTGACAAAAAACAAAGTTTCCCCTGTTATATTACTTTTTACTTTGTAATCCTAATTTTACAGGTAATTAACAGAGTTTTCTGCTAAAATACAGATCTAAGCAAAATACTTCGTATTTTTTTATAACCAAAAAAGTTTTCGGTTTTGGGTAGTTTTTGTTACCAAACATCAAAATTTTATCTGTATATTTTTTTTGAGAAAAAGTTGAAAAAGTAGCAAAAAAAGTTATAAAATTTTTTTTTCAGAAATCTTATAAAAATTTTACAAAATAGCACGCATTTAACTAAACTCTGTAAATTTACAGAGTTTTTCTGTATTTTTTTTTTTTTGCATCAAATGCATTTTACAAATATATGTAAATTTACATAGTTTTCTTTGCTAAATGGTGGTTTATTTAACCAATATTTTACTAGAAACTCTGTAAATTAACAGTTTTTTCTGTCCAAATCATTTTACAGAGTTTTAAAGTAAAATTGCAGATTTATATCTGTAAAAAAGCTTTCATTTAAAACCAATATTTTACTATAAACTCTGTTAATTAACAGTTTTTTTTTTCTGTCAAAATCATTTTACAGAGATTTTAGTAAAATTACCAAGTAATGTTGTTAGACGGAAAAGTATGGTGTACTCTGTTAAATTAGCAGAGTTTTTCTGTAATTTAACAGAGTTATTATTTTGAGTGTAGATACTTGAAACACGCGGAAATAACATTCTTTAAGAAGTACTTTTTTGAAAATTCCGCTTCTAAGGGACAGAAAGGGGGAAAGTAGTTTTTTAGAAATCCGCGAGAGGATCATAGAGTGAAAATTTCAAGTTTCTAGGACCATTAGTTCAAAAGATACAAAATCTCCCAAAGTGCCCTACTTTCCCCCTTTTTCCCCTTAGAAGAGGAATTTTTAAAAAAATCTTCTTTAAGAATGTTATTTTATTTTCTAGAGTATTTTTATTTTCGTACAGTCCAAATTTCAAGTACCTGGGACCATTAGTTCAGCAGATACAAAATTGCCCTACTTCCTCCTTTTCCCCCTTAGAGGCGGAATTCTCCAAAAAGTCCTCCTTTCGAATGTTATTTCCGCGAGAGGATCGGGCAGTCCAATTTTCAAGAAGCAAGGACTATTTGTTCAGCAGATACAAAATTGCCCTACTTTCCCCCTTTTCCCCCCTTAAAAGAGGATTTTTTAAAAAACTATTCCTTTCCTAATGTTATTTCAGCGGGAGAATCGTACAGTCCAATTTTCAAGTATCTACACTGAAAGAATTATTGTTCATAATATCTATGAACATATTTCATAAAACCAAATTCATAGAATCTATGAAACAATTCATTGGCTGAATGAATATTCATTAGTATTTTGAAATATTTCATAGAATTTTATTCATAGATTTTGTAAGATTCAGAGAAAAAATTCATAGAAAAAAAATGTCATTAATAATTTTTTAAAAATTAAAATAATGTTACAATAATTAAATAATTTGAATAAATATATTAAAAAAATATAAAAAATATAAAAAAAAACATAAAAAACGTAAAAAAATAAAAAATATTGCTGCCCAGGCAGGGTTCGAACCCAAGACCTACCGGCTGGGAAATTTATAATCGACGCCTTAGCTAGCAGCGCCTTAGCTAGCAGCGCCACCAAAGGAGGAAAACCTCGCCGACAAACACTTAGTTTTGTAATGTTCGTTATTTTTTTTTGCAAATACACAAACATTTTGTTTTCTACACTCAAAATAATAACTCTGTTAAATTAAAGAAAAACTCTGCTAATTTTACAGAGTACACCATACTTTTCCAGCTAGCTAACAACATTTCTTGGTAATTTTACTAAAAAAATCTGTAAAATGATTTTTACAAAAAAAAAAACTGTTAATCTACAGAGTTTACAGAAAATATTGGTTTAATATGAAAATTTTTGACAGAGAAAACTCTGTAATTTTACCATAAAACTCTGTAAAATGATTTGGACAAAAAAACTGTTAATTTACAGAGTTTTTTGTCACAACAAAATACAAAGTTTTTTCTTTAAATCTGTATTTTGACAGAAAACTCTGTCAAATATCTGTTGATTTGAGATTACAGTCATTTTACAAAATAGCCCTACTTTCCCCTCCCCCCCCCCCCCCCCTTAAAAGCGAAATTTTCAAAGAAGTACCTCTTTTAGAATGTGATTGCAGCGAGATGATCCTAAACTCAAAATAACAACTCTGTTAAATTACAGAAAAACTCTGCTAATTTAACAGAGTACACCATACTTTTTCAGCTAACAACATTTCTTTGTAATTTTACTAAAAATCACTGTAAAATGATTTTGGCAGAAAAAAACTGTTAATTTACAGAGTTTATAGTAAAACATTTGTTAAATATGAAAGCTTTTTTACAGAGAAAACTTTGTAATTTTACTATAAAACTCTGTAAAATGATTTGGACAAAAAAAAATCTGTTAATTAACAGAGTTTCTAGTAAAGTATTGGTTAAATATACCAAAAAGTAAATTTACATACACTCAAAATAATAACTCTGTTAAATTACAGAAAAACTCTGCTAATTTAACAGAGTATACCATACTTTTCCAGCTAGCAACATTTCTTGGTAATTTTACTAAAAAACTCTGTAAAATGATTTTGACAGAAAAAAACTGTTAATTTACAGAGTTTATAGTAAAATATTGGTAAAATATAAAAGCTTTTTTACAGAGAAAACTCTGTAATTTTACTATAAAACTCTGTAAAATGATTTGGACAAAAAAAAAAAACGGTTAATTTACAGAGTTTCTAGTAAAATATTGGTTAAATAAACCACCATTTAGCAAAGAAAACTATATAAATTTACATATATTTGTAAAATACATTTGATGCAAAAAAAAAAAATTTACAGAAAAAACTCTGTAAATTTACAGAGTTTAGTTAAATGCATGTTATTTTGTAAAATTTTTATAAGATTTCTGAAAAAAAAATTTTGATAACTTTTTTTGCTACTTTTTAAACTTTTTCTCAAAAAAAAAAAAAAATATACAGATAAAATGTTGATGTTTGGTAACAAAGAGAAAAACTACTCAAAACAAAAAACTTTTTGGTTATAAAAAATACGAAGTATTTAGCTTAGATCTGTATTTTAGCAGAAAACTCTGTTAATTATCTGTAAAATTAAGATTACGAAGTAAAAAGCAATATAACAGAGGAAACTTTGTTTTTTTGTCACAACAAAATACAAAGTATTTTCTTTAAATCTGTATTTTGACAGAAAACTCTGTCAAATATCTGTTGAATTGAGATTACAGTCATTTTACAGAGTATTTTACAGAGTTATTATTTTGAGTGTATATTTGTAAAATACATTTGATGCAAAAAAAAAAAAAAAATACAGAAAAAACTCTGTAAATTTACAGAGTTTAGTTAAATGCATGTTATTTTGTAAAATTTTTATAAGATTTCTGAAAAAAAAAATTTTGCTACTTTTTCCACTTTTTCCCAAAAAAAAAATTTACAGATAAAATTTTGATGTTTGGTAATAAAAACTACTCAACAGAAAACTTTTTTGGTTATAAAAATATACGAAGTATTTTGCTTAGATCTGTATTTTAGCAGAAAACTCTGTTAATGATCTGTAAAATTAAGATTACAAAGTAAAAAGTAATATAACAGAGGAAACTTTGTTTTTTTGTGACAACAAAATAAAAAGTATTTTCTTTAAATCTGTATTTTGACAGAAAACTCTGTCAAATATCTGTTGAATTGAGATTACAGTCATTTTACAGAGTTATTATTTTGAGTGTATATTCCAAATGTAATGTTTCTAATACCATTAGTTTAAAATTTAGCAAATTGCCCTATTTTCACCCTTTAAAACCAAAATTTTCAAAAAAGTACATTTTTCAAAAAATAATTTCCACGAGAGGATCCTATATTCAAAATTTCAGGTTTGTACACTCAAAATAATAACTCTGTTAAATTACAGAAAAACTCTGCTAATTTAACAGAGTACACCATACTTTTCCAGCTAACAACATTTCTTGGTAATTTTACTAAAAAAATCTGTAAAATGATTTTTACAAAAAAAAAACTGTTAATCTACAGAGTTTACAGAAAATATTGGTTTAATATGAAAATTTTTGACAGAGAAAACTCTGTTATTTTACCATAAAACTCTGTAAAATGATTTGGACAAAAAAAACTGTTAATTTACAGAGTTTCTAGTAAAATATTGGTTAAATAAATTTACATATATTTGATGCAAAAAAAGTTTAGTTACATGCATGTTATTTTGTAAAATTTTTATAAAATTTCTGAAAAATAAATTTTGATAACTTTTTTTGCTACTTTTTCAACTTTTTCTCAAAAAAAATTACAGATAAAATTTTGATGTTTGGTAACAAAAACTACTCAAAACAGAAAACTTTTTTGGTTATAAAAAAATTCGAAGTATTTTGCTTAGATCTATATTTTAGCAGAAAACTCTGTTAATTATCTGTAAAATTAAGATTACAAAGTAAAATGTAATATAACAGAGTAAACTTGGTTTTTTTGTCACAACAAAATACAAAGTATAGGGTGTTTTTTTTAGAGGTTCACAACTTTGAATTGCTAATACTGCTTTATTAGACGACCGATCTAACTGCTGATAGTTGTGTTTTGTTAAGTATGGTTTGACATTTTATTATGCAAAGACTTACATAAGAGCAACGCTTCTAAATTGTAGAAATTTTTTATAAAAAAAATGGTTCTTTCGTCGAACTTAAATTTTATTCAAAGATCCTATTAATTGTTTACCAATATCGTTTGATTTAACCCCATTGGATTATTTTCTGTGGGGCTATGTAAAGTAACTTGTCTTTTCCGAAAAATTAGAGACAATTAAACACCTGGAAATAAACCAAATCATTTTTAAACATTAATGTCATAAAATTATCTATCCAATAAAGTCAGTTTGATTGATATTAAAAATATTTTCCTTTACTTTATTTTAATTAAAAGTTCGGTAACGGTAAAAAAAACACCCTATATTTTCTTTAAATCTGTATTTTGACAGAAAACTCTGTCAAATATCTGTTGAATTGTGATAACAGTCATTTTACAGAGTATTTTACAGAGTTATTATTTTGAGTGTAGAATCATTAGTTCAGAAGATACAAATTTGCCCTATCTTCCCCCTTCTACCACCCTTATAAAATGAATTTTCAAAATATTACTTTTTTCAAAATGTTTTTTTCCGCAAGATGATCCTAGAGTTCAAATTTCATGTTTCTGGGACCATTTGTTTAGAAGATAAATAATGTACCGATTTGCCTTAATTCCCCCCTTTCCCACCTTGGTGACGGAATTTTTCAAAAAAGTATTTTTTTCGGAATGTTGTTTCCGCGAGAGGATCATAGAGTCCAAATTTCACGTTTCTGGGACCATTTGTTCAGAAGGTAAAAAATTTACCAATTTGCCCTGTTTCCCCTTTTCCCCCTTGGAGGCGAAATTGTCAAAAAATGTTATTTTCCGAATGTTAATTCTGCGAGAGGATCCTAGAGTCCAAATTTCAAGTTTCTGGGACCATTTGTTCAGAAGCTATAAAATGTACTAATTTGCCCTATTTTCCCCTTCCCCCCCTTGGAGGCGGAATTTTCAACAACTATTTTATTTCCGCGAGAGGAACCCAGAGTTTAAATTTCAAGTTTCTAGGACTATTAGTTCAAAAGATACAAAATCCCCCAAAGAGCCCTATTTTCCCCCTCTTGCCTCCCTTAGAATCGGAATTGCTAAAAAATTCCTTCTTAGTGTGTGGTTTTGTCGGGAGCTGAACCTACATTCCAAATTTCAAGTCTCTAGCTGTAGCGGTATGGGCTGGGCGATGATTATTGCCAATCAGTCAGTCAGTCACCACACTCTTTTATATATACATTAGGGCGGGTCGATTTGTATGGATCAAAAAAAACTGAAAAATCGTATAGCAAAAACAAAATCTACAAGAAATTCTAAGAAACTTTTCCAAAGAAAACATTGGTCTAAAATCAAACCCTATACCGCGCCTAACGACATAAAAATCCGTCCGTCCGTCTTCTTTCTGTCTGTGTGAAACACACTAACTTTCAAATGTTAACGGAAGAATGAAAAATATATATGGCAAGCTGCTGAAGCGTGGCGTATATATTTGTTATACTTCCGGTCAGATTAATACTAAATTTCAGCGAAATCTGTGCAGTGGTTCATAAGTTATTAGCAAAATGGGGAATTTCAGATGGGTTTTAACTCGAACTCCCGTGTTAAAAAAAACGCTAAACACGCTTTGAAAAGGAATGGTAAGCCAAAAAATATTTTTTAGAAACTATTTTTGTCACTCAAAAAAACTAAAAAAAAAATATTATACTCAAAAAAAATTACATTCAAAAAGATTTACACTCGAATTTTTTTTTTTTTTACAAAAATTAAAAAAAAATTTACTCAAAACAAATCAAATACTGGTGTAAAAAAAACTATTCAGTTATAAAAAATTTTTATCGAACATTGCTTTTTTCCTCTCCGATATGCAACTCTCCAATGATCCCACAAAAGTATCTATGTGTTTTTTTTTGACGAAATATTATGAATCTCAATAACAAACGTTTATTAACTAAGAAAAATCCGCTGCAACATCTTCTCTTTGTAATTAACATATAAAGGCTTTGGAGGGAAAACCCACAGCCCCTGCACTTACTTTCAGAGTATCACACTAAATCTTCATCATTGTATCGTGGCAACGACTTATTTAATCCTCCACTTAAATAGGTACGACATGGACGTGGCTCTGATCCAAGAGCCGTGGGTCAACGGAAACCGTATTATGGGCCTAGAAAACAATGATTTTGAGATAATATATGTAGAGGATGTTAATAAACCAAGGGCCTGTATTTTGGCAAAAAGAAAATTAAAGTGTTTCATTCTTAGACAATTTTGTAATAGTGATGTAGTAACGGTCAAAATAGACAAGCGCAGGAGAAGTTTTTTTATTTCATCAGCTTACTTTGCCAACGGAGAGAACGAAGTGGGGTCACCACCGCCGTTAGTAAAGGAACTGGTGGAACATTGTAAGACCGAAGGAAATGGGCTTTTAATTGGTTGTGATGCTAACTCACACCACACTCTGTGGGGTAGTTCTGATACTAATGAAAGAGGAGAAAACTTATTAGACTTCATTTTGGAAAACAATTTGACAATATATAACGTCGGCGATAAACCAACTTTTCAAACCCGGAACAGAAAGGAGGTTCTGGATTTAACTTTTGGCTCCTTGAACGAAGTATCCGACTGGGTAGTTTCGGACGAGTTAAGTTTTTCAGATCACAAGTACATAGAATTTTTGATACATTTTAGGATAAAGTCTGAAAATAAGGTTTTTAGAAATCCTAGGAGAACTAACTGGGAAGAATATAGTGAGTCAGTGAAAAGATCACTACAGCATAAATCACTGACTTTTGACAGTAGAGAACAGCTAGAATCATCACTTGGAGTCATCGAGCAGAGCTTGATTACATCTTTTAGGAAATCTTGCCCAGAAAGCAGGGCAACTAATAGGAAAAATCAACCTTGGTGGAATCAGGACTTGAAAACTTTGCGAAAAGAATCTAGAAGAGCTTTTAACAAAGCTAGAAAAGAAGATAACGACGAATGCTGGACAGACTATAGAGTAAAACTAAGAGCCTATAAGAAGGAATTGAGAAAATCAAAGAGAGAGAATTTCGAGAGTATGACTGGGGAACTAGTTACAATCAAGGATACCTCTAGATTTAGGAAATTGTTATCTAAGCAGCATAACTCTATCAGTAATATTCGCAATTCTGAAGGGCTATGGACCAGCACGGAGGAGGAAACGCTAGAACTGCTATTTCAAACACACTTTCCTGGGTGTACGATTGGACAGCAGGAAGCTGCGAGTTCTCATTCGTTTGGTTCTTACTCCTTTCAGGGTGTAGACGAAATAATAACAACGGAAACCGTTACGTGGGCGGTAAACACCTTTGGACCTTTTAAATCACCGGGAATTGACGGAATCTACCCGAAAATGATTCAAGACGCATTGGGCGCTATTGGGCATTATCTTGTTCAAATTTTTAGAACATGGCTGATGGAATCATATGTTCCTATTATGTGGCGAAGGGTTAGAGTAGTTTTCATTCCAAAAGCGGGACGAATCCAACATTGCACAGCGAAGGATTTTAGGCCCATTAGTCTTTCATCATTTATGTTGAAAACATTAGAAAGAATTCTAGACGAATATATTAGGAAAAAATTAGATCCCGCATTTATTTCGGGGAAACAGCATGCTTATATTAAGGGTAAATCAGTTGATTCAGCGCTCCACGCTGCAGTGCACCATGTTGAGAAGGCCCTCTCAGTTAAGGATTATACACTTGGTGCTTTTCTTGATATTGAAGGGGCTTTTAACAATGTTAGATCAGAGGCAATTAATAATGCTCTGATCGGAGCGGGGATTGGAACACCGATAGTTAATTGGCTTATGGCCATGTTGACAAATAGGGTTATTTCATCCGAATTGGGTAATGCTAAAGTTCGGGCAGTGGCAACAAGGGGTACTCCGCAAGGTGGAGTCATCTCTCCATTGCTATGGCTTCTCGTTGTAAATGAGATATTAGTAAAATTAGATAGAACAGGTACAACTGTTGTGGCTTACGCTGATGACGTCGTCATCCTATCCTCAGGCAAATTCATTGACACTGTCTCTGACATTTTGGGCAATGCTTTAAGTACACTTTCAGCATGGGCAAGGGGTTGTGGGCTCAACGTGAATCCAACGAAAACGGAACTGGTTCTTTTTACTAGGAGAAGAATTATACCTAATTTTATTCCTCCTAGACTAAATGGTATTAGGTTAACACTATCGGACTCTGCTAAATTTTTAGGTGTGATTTTAGACAGCAAACTAAATTGGATAAGGAACTTAGACGAACGTATTAAAAAGACTTTTGCTGCATTATACTCGTGTAGGAAATTAGTGGGGAAAAAATGGGGATTACAGCCTAAACTTTTTCATTGGCTATACACAGCGGTCGTTAGACCTGTATTATCTTATGGTTGTCATGTTTGGTGGCCAATTGTGGAACATAAAACACGTGCGGACATGATAAAGAGGGTGAACAGGATAGCTTTGTTGAGTCTCACTGGAGCTATGAATACGACCTCTACTGAAGCATTAGAAATACTTTTGAACATCACACCATTGGATATTCATATTAAGGTAAATGCTGCGATTACTCTTAACAGACTTAATCAAGCAGGCTCCCTGAAAAATAGACAAGTCTGTCATACGAACCTCATTAGTAATATGGAGAGGAACATGATAACGGATTACATTCCTCCATATAATGTCATTGATGGGAAGTTGAATATTGTAATACCATCGCAAGAGGATTGGCTGGAGAGTAAAATAGATTTTTATCAAATTAATATCTATACAGATGGTTCCAAAACTGACACAGGAACTGGTAGTGGTTTTCACTGTATGGAGCTAAACATTAACAGATCTTATCGATTAAAGGATGACTGCAGTATTTTTCAAGCTGAAATATATGCTATTGCCAAAGCTGCGGAACAGATTTCAATGTTGCCAATATACAGAAGCGATATTAGTTTTTTCATTGATAGTCAAGCTGCACTATTGGCTCTTAAAAATGACAACATCAGGTCTAAGGTAGTCAGCCGCTGCCACAGAGAACTTAAGGCTCTCAGCGAGCAGCATAACATTAGACTGTGCTGGGTACCCGGACATAAAGATATTCTAGGCAACGAGAAAGCAGATGAACTGGCAAAAAAAGGTGCCAGCCTTCCAGAGGAAGCGTCGGAATCCGATGTTTACCCCCCTTTGTCACTGAATTCACTACGGATCAAGTGCAAAGCTAGAGATACCTGGATATGCAGATGGACAAATTCAGACAGATATATTCAGACTAAATCATTATGGGATGAAAACTTGACAAAACACACCCAAATTCTCCTAGATATGAATAGAAGACAACTAAGAATGGTAATAAATCTTATAACTGGTCATAATACATTAGGTAAACATATGGTAAGAATATGTAGATTGAATGATGATACTTGTAGATGGTGTGGGGAAGCTGTCGAAGACAGCTATCACTTCTTATGTGAATGCCCTGCGCTGTCTTTTAGAAGATTTAAACTATTTGGCTCTTATTTCTTTCAGAGCTTATTGGAAATTCGAAGCGAGAATCCTTGGACTCTACTGGCATTTATAAAAGCTTCAAAATGGGATGCATAACTGGAAACAATGCGAGTGATAAAATTGAAGAGAGAAGGCTTCGACCATTAAAGGAATCATAATGGGCCACATCAAGGCCTCTATGGACGGTAGTTTTGTATAAACCGACGTCATCCTTCACAACCTAACCTAACCTACATGTTAATATACTGCAGCCCAATATAAAATTAATAATGGAGTACACTCAGAAAATTATTGCAGTTACTACATGACGGTCGTTTGTGTAGTAAGTAGTAGCTGTTGTTTTTAACTACAATTTCGGTCGTTTTTGTATGAAAAATCTCAAACAACTTTTTTTGTAGTACCTAAGACAAATAATTATATGTGCATTTTTTTATATTGAGTTATAGGAAAGAAAACAAATTATTTTTTCATGTTTGGTTAATATTTTATTATGTTTATTAGAGTTAATTTTGAAAATTTGATCTGCGGATATCATCATTTTTTTAAAGGATTTAGGGGAGCTAAAAACAATGCCGGTATTTTTTTGGAAAAATTTTCACTCCTTGGGGTGGTTCAAAGCATTTGAAATCGCGGATTTTGAGCTGATTTTTCTGCAGAGAAAAAACGGCTGAATATATTGCAAATCTGATTTCACCAGTCGATTCTACAGCAAAAAATAATACAATGGTCGTTTTTCAAACTCTTAAAAAAAGTTCTAAAAACCCACCACAGAGGGCGGAAATATAAGGTTTTTCCATTCCCTTTTAAAATTATTTTTTTAAATATGCACAATTAAAGGGCATTTTTAGCTTAACAAAATGGTACCAAATTTTCCGTTCTAGCACAACCCTTTAAAAAGCTATAAGCTCTCAAAAATGGTCAAAAACACGTTTTTTGAGAACTTTGACCTTAATTTTCTCGAAAACATGACGTGATAGAAAAATTTGAAAACTAGATTCAGAATCAGCATCGAAATGTTAATCGAAAACAAGTTTTATGATCCCAGAATATCATCCAATAACATCACAAAAAAATGCTCTCAATAATGCACAAAAATGCGTTTTTTGTGAACTTTGACCTCAATTATTTCAAAAACCTGACGTTACAGAACATTTTGGAAACCAGATTTGGAATAAGCATTGAGATGAAAATCGAAAACGAGTGTCCAGACCGGTGACCCATCCAAAAATTTTTCAAATTTCGGTCAGTGTTTTATAATTTTACCATTAGAAAAAAAACTTTGAAGCCTTATAACTTTTTAATGGGTTGTGATTAGTGTTTGGGAATTCCCGGACTTTTCAATTTCCCGGGAAACGGGAAAAAAATAATTTATTTTTTTCATTATTAATATAACCCGAGTAAAAAAGATCTGATATAATCATATATGCTGATATATAATTATTTAAATTTATATATGGTTATGCATGAACTTTGATATGGGCATATAAGTTTATATATAGCATTGTATTTTTCCTTATTTTTTAAAATGATAACATACATATTCATATCTATTTATATACCGATCTATATGAAATTAGATATGACATATAAGGTCGGGAATTTTTAGATATGGCAGATAAAAAGATATATGATTTTATTTATAATTATATCCAGAAAAAAAATTTCTAAGTCCCTGACAATTAAAAAAAAATTAAAAATTTTCAAGTCCTAAAAAATTTTATGAAAATTTTCCAAAGTCCCGGACACAAAATTTTTTTGGCAATTTTTTTGGAGTAAAAAAAATCATTGAAAATGTTTTTAGGAGAAATTTTATGTTTTTGAAAAATTTTTAAGTTCCGAAAAAATGTTTTTAAATTTTCTAAGACACAAACATTTTTTGGAATTTTTAAATCCCGTAAAAATGATTTTAGAAAACAAAATTGACAAATTTTTAATAAAAAAAATCCGAAGAATGCAATAAAAAATCTTCTAATTGATAATGTATCCAATCTGATAAAATAATTTCTAATTTCACGTTTAAAATTCCAAAAAAATTTACCAGATTTCATCTAATTATATAAAAATTTGTCTAATTTTAAAATTTTATTTAATACAATTAGATAGACCCATTTTTGGGATCAAACTTTATCAAATTTGATATTATTTTATCAAAAATAATAGAATTTGATATAATCGTATAATATTCGATCCGCCAATTTTCGGATCAAAATTAATATGGATTTACATAAAAGCATATCTGTTCATATAAAATTAAATATTGCGTCATATAACTTTTTTTTACTCGGGAAATCATAAAAAACATTAAAATTTGACCAACTTTTTATTAAAAACAGTTTTATTACAGATAAACAAGTAATTAAAACATAAAAAATAAAAAAATAAAAGTTATAAATCCTGAAATACAATAAAACAACCCAAAAAAATATTGAAACTTTTTCCCCCACAAAAAATCGCAAAAAATAGCTAAAAATCGCAAAAAACATAAAAACTGCGTTATTCGAGCAAAAGTTAATACAGTTGGCAGCACTTTTAATATTTGTTCTGGAAATGTAAATTCTAGGTTCATAATTTTTATATTTTTTGACAGTCTTAGCAAAATTATTATTAATCGACGTATATTTTTTGACTTTTTGAGTTTTTTCATGATATTGTCATACTTTTTACACTTGGTCAGTTTTCCTATGAATATATATTTGCATTATTCTTCCAAATAGAAAAACTACAAAAAAAAAACAAATGTAATTGTACCTGTATGTAAAAAAAATATTACAAATTAAACTAAAAAAAAACATTTTTTATGTAAAATGGTTTATTTTATAAAATTCCCGGATTTCCCGGGAAAAATTAATAAAATTCCCGGGAATTCCCGTCAGTCTTTTCCCGGGAATTCCCGGGAAATCCGACCCGGGAATTCCCGGACCCCAAACACTAGTTGTGATAGAAAGGTGCTTTTTGTACCAATTTTCTTGGCAAAAACAGCCTCTTCATCGTGCACGATTAAAAAATAATTTAATTTTTTTTTTTAAAAAATTGATTTTTCCGCCCCCTGCTGTGGGTTATTGGAACTTTTTTAAAGAGTTCAAAAAACTGCTATTGTATTAATTTTTGCTGTAGAATCGACTGGTGAAATCAGATTTGCAATATATTTAGCCGTTTTTTCTCTGCAGAAAAATTAGCTCAAAATCCGCGATTTCATATGCTTTGAACCACCCCAAGGAGTGAAAATTTTTCCAAAAAAATACTGCCATTCTTTTTAGCTCCCTTAAATCCTTTAAAAAAATTATGATATCCGATAAACAGATAAAGTGACATAGTCAGCAAACGAACTCTAATGTTTATATATAAGCATTAAAATCATAAACATTTAAATTTTATACCTTATTTTTTAAAACTGAAAATAACGAAAAATGAAGTACTTCATATATTTTCTATAGAAAATAATTATATGTGCATTAAAGAAAATTCCTATATAATCTTTTTGATTTGCAATATAATTAAGTATTTTGTAAAAATTTGTGTTCGCCTTGTGTATTTAAACTTTTTTAAGCCTAGGAGGCATAAAACCCGCCAAGGTTTTTAATGTACCAATACCCCTTGTCCCCCGTTTTGTCAGTATTTAAAGTTAAAGTCCTTTAATAGTCTTGTACGGCTTTGACTTTGAAATGACCATGGCACAAAAGGTCCTAAAGAGGAATTTAATTGGGTGAAGGTCGGGACTAATGGCTGACCTCTTCAATACTGGTATGTTGTGCACATATAGGAAGTTTTTTGTCAAACAAGTTACATGGATTTGAGCGTTATCTTGTGAGAATGTCCAATTATCTCCATACAGTTCGGTAGCAAAGTCTATAAAATGGTCCCCAACAAGTAAAAATATATTTTTGCACTATTTTTATTGGAAACAAATCATATTTAAAACCTTCTTCATGATCCAAATGCATCTTATTCCATGACGGATTCGAAACTGTGCTTTCGAAAATTGCACGTTTGGCGGAAATGTGTTAAATCTCTACAAGAGAAGTGGTGACCATCAGCGCCGTCTTAATTTAACTTTTTATACCCTCCAACTACAGTATGGGGGTATACTCACTTTGTCATTCCGTGTGTAACGCATCGAAATATCGGTCTAGGACCCCATAGAGTATATATTTTATTGATCAGTGATCGATTCTAAGACATTCTAGCGATGCCCGTCTGTCCGTCCGTCCGTCTGTCTGTGGAAGACACGATACAGTCCAAAATAAAAGTGCTAGACTCCTGAAATTTAGCATATATATGTCTTATGTTCATAGGCTGGTTAAGTTCGGAGATGGGCAAAATCGGACCAGGGGGGAAAAAGTTCCCCCTTGACGAAGTAAACAAACCCATGAAAAAAGGTAACTTTTTATAGGTTTTTTTTATTTTTGTTAAACAAATGAAACATTTTAAGGCTTAAAAAAGTTCAAAGTCTTGGACTTGGACGCAGGGGATTTGAAAATGACTGTTTTTTGGTCCGCCCCCTTTTGTGGTCGTGGTTATTAGCAAATAATTTATATTATGATGAAATTGTATATATTTTGTACAAAAGGCATAGTAATTAAATTTGCAAAAAATTTTGACCAGAGGGAAGGTGTCCCCACGGACCCTCGACAAACCCCCTCCCAAAAAAAACGTCCCTGCAATTTGTTTAACGTTGGAGGGTATACAAGATTCGGCACAGCCGAATTTAACACTCTCACTTGTTTTCGTCTTATTTAGTGATAAAAAAAGTTTAATTTGGATAGCAATGATCGTCAACACCAATATTGGAGAGATTTAAGACAGCCGCGCCAAACGTGCTATTTGCAAAATCACGGTTGCGAAACCCTTATGGTACAGGGTGCATTTGGATGACGAGGACGGTTCCGAATATGATTTGCCCGTACTAAAAATAATGTAACAATATAATTTTACTTGTTCGGGAACATTTAATAGACTTTTCTACCGAACCGTGTTGAGATAATTGGTCATTCCACCAAGACAACGCTCCAATTCATGTAACTGGTTTGACAAAAAACTTGTTTAATGCGCCCAGCATACCAGTATTGAAGTGGCCAGGCATTAGTCCTGACATAAACCTAACTAAATTCCTCCTTAGGACCCTTTCTGCCACGGTCGTTTCAAGGTCAAAGCGGTACACTGCGCGCTAAGGACTTAAATTTGCGACATTGACGAAACGAGGGAAAAATGGTATTGGGTCATTAAAAAACTTGATTAGTTTTATGCCTCGTAGTCTTAAACAAGTATAAATATTCATTAAATATTCATATAACCTAATTATATTGTATATCAAATAGAAAATATATGAATTATCCTTTATGCACATATAATTATTTTCTATGAAGTATATTTTCATTCCTTATTTTCTGTATTAAAAAATAAAGTTTAAAATTAATGTTTTTATGATTTTAAAGCTTACTTAAAAACATAACAAAATATCAACCAAACTTGAAAAAATATTTTGTTTTCTTTCCTATAACTCAATATAATACAGTGCACATATAATTATTTTTCGTAGGTAGTTTAAAAAAATAAATACAAAAAATATGCTACACTGTAGCAATAGTTGATTTATGTAGTAGTTTTTAGTTTTTTTCTAAAAAATCGTTTTTTTCTAGAAATTTTTATTGCAAACGAATGTGTCGAACGAGTTAGTCGTGCGGAATGCGGAAGGAATTATTTTTATACCAAATAAATAATATCTAAATAAATTAAATTACAATTTATTAAATTTAATTATAACAAAAAATATGTTTTTGGAAAAATATTCTTGAGCGAAAGAAAATAAGTGGATAAATGAGATAACAAATGTGTATAATATACACTAAAAAAAAAAAAAACTGTAAAGTTAGCAAAAAATTTAGTTAAATTTAACTAAAAAAGCACCTGATTTTGGGCCTACTTAATTTTTAGTTAATTTAACTAAAAATATTTAGCTAACTTTTCGTAGAATGAATGTAGCAAAAAAAAACCGTAACTTTAACTAAAAATTTAGCTGAAATTTCGTAACGTTTTTATGTACATATATTAACAAAAAAATAGTTGAATTCAGCTAAACTTTTTGTTACTTTTCGTAAACTAAAATTTACAAAATATTTTATAAAAAATTATAAGTTTATTTTTTCTGTTTTTTCATCAGCTTAAGTAGAACTTATGAGATTTGCATAGGAGGCTACACAAGAAATTTCACTTAACAAATTTGTTACGAAAAATTAGCAAATTAATTAGTAAAAATTCGTAAACTCAGTTTTGAAGTCAACAAAAAAAATTAATTCAAAATTTGTTCAAAACTAGTATTTTCGTAAATTGAACTTAACTAAAAAAAGTAGTTAAAACGCTGATTTTAACTAAAAATTTGCTAAAAAGCCAGTAAACTTGAGTTAACAAAAAAAAATTTGTTAACTTTACAGTTTTATTTTTTTGAGTGTAGCGCTCACATAAGCGTGCGTAAAAACCAATCGGAAAATACCAAAATAAAATGTATGCAGTGTTTTGTTTTCTTATGAGCGTGCCTCTTTCTTTTCTTTGTACACTCAAAAATTAGCAAAAAATTTAGTTAAATTTAACTTAAAAAACACCTGATTTTGAACCTACTAAATTTCTAGTTAATTTAACTAAAAATATTTAATTAACTTTTCGTAGAATGAAAAAAAAAGTAACTTTAAATAAAAATTCAGCTGAAAATTTCGTAATATTTTTATGTATGTATGTATTAACAAAAACATTAGTTAAATTCAGCTAAACATTTTGTAAAAAAATTGTAAGTTTGTTAAATATTGATTTTATACACTAACACTTCACTTATTTTTTTATTTTTTTTTTTCACAGCATTAAGTTCAGCTTAAATAGAACTTATGAGATTTGCATAGGAGGCTACACAAGAAATTTCTAACATTTTTTCACTCGACAAATATGTTACGAGAAATCAGCAAATTAATTAATATAAATTCGTAAACACAGTTTTAAAGTCAACAAAAAAAATTAATTCAAAATTTGTTCAAAACTAGTATTTTCGTAAATTGAACTTAACTAAAAAAAGTAGTTAAAACGCTGATTTTAACTAAAGATTTGCTAAAAAGCCAAAAAACTCGAGTTAACAAAAAAAAAATTTGTTAACTTTACAGTTTTATTTTTTTGAGTGTATACACAACAGAACAGGTACATCATAGAAAAAAATAGAAATGAAACAGAGTCGTATTTCGCTTGAATAAGTATTAGTGACCAGTGAATCAAGCCGACCCAAAATTTTCGGGGGCGGCGGCGTGACTATTTTCAGTCGGCGGCGGCGGCTTTTCTAAAACTGAATCGGCGGCTGCCGCTTTTTTTTTTAACCGAATCGGCGGCTTTCGCTTATGTAAAACTGAATCGGCGGCTGCAGTAATTATAGAACTTAATCGGCGGCTGCTAATTTGCAGGCTGTTTGTACTTGGTTTAATAAAACACTTGATAAACATATTAAATTATGTTTTTTGGGCTGGTTAAGTTCGGAAATGGGCAAAATCGGATCAGGGGGGAAAAAGTTCCCCCCTTAAAAACGAAAACAACCTCGAAAAAAACGCAATTCTTTACAGGTTTTTTTGTTCTTTTGTTACGCAAATGAAACATTTGTGTGGCAGAAGAAGTTCAAAGTCCTGCAGTTGGATCCCGGGGTCTAGAAAATGTATTTTTTTTTTGGTCCGCCCCTTTTTTAGGCGTGGATAAAAAAATTAATTAAAATAATGAAAAAAATTTAAAACTATGGTGCGAAAAGTATAATAAATGAGTTAGTAAACATTTATTGCGAGTGGAAAGGTGTCTCCCCCGTCTTCACCGACCCACCCCCTCCTCCAAAAAAACAAGACGCCCCTGCATTTTTTTTTTTTATGTTGGAGGGTATAAAAGATTCGGCACAGCCGAATTTAACACTCCCACTTGTTTTTATTAGCTTAATTTCTTTGCATCTTTTCTTACCATTGCCATTTATTTGCAATCACTACTTACAAAAACTTACACGAGTTACAAACATCGCCTGTTATTCCAAAATATTAATAAACATTAACAAATGTATTTATTTTGCTATGTTTTTCTACAAATTTAGAAGATTGTCAGGTGTTGTTTACTTTTTATTTGGTCATTACAGTTCATCGTTCTTTTGAGCGAACTGTTAAACATAGTTCGCTCAATAATGTTCAAAGTTAACTAGGGTGTTCAGTCGATTAATTCTTGTTCGATTAATCGAACAATTTTAGACGAATAATTGTTCGATTAATTTAAAATTGCTGTTTTCGATTAAAGGATAAATCGAAGAATTTATTACGATTAATCGAATAATAATAATATATGGTTTTTCTGGAAATATGTATAATTTTTTAAAAGTTTGAAATCTAATAAACAAATCAAATGTATGTTACCTTTGGAATTAAAAATAAAAACAGTCATGTTGACTTGAGTGGTCCCTATTTTAAATTTGTTTACGGATTTTCGCTGCTCCTGAAGCTTGGATTTGTTAAACGACCTAAGTAAGTACCTTATAAAATTTTAGGCCAAATTGGCTAACTGTATGACCGCGCTAAAATCTGTCAAAGCTTAAAATTTTAAGCTTAAAAAAAATAAAATTACAAATTTAAGATTTTCCTAAATGTAGTTAGATAATTTTTGTGATATCGGTAATTAAACTAATTTGTCAAAAAAAAAAAATTGTTTTTGAATTCTACAAATCTCTGAAATGATTTTTTTTTTAATTTTCTTAAACAAATTAGCAGAAACCTTAAATGTTGATACAGCTTGAAATGATTTTAATTTTGTTTTTTTGTTGTTAATAAAATGTTAAAATACTTGTAATTAATGTTGTTTATTTACTCAAATACCAATTTTTTCTAAAATTTTCGAAAAAAACCTTGTAATTTAGAAAATTTCTGAATTTGTAATTATTCGATTAATCGAACAATTTTAAAATTTTATTCGCTTAATCGAATAATTTTAAAATGGCAAATATCGATTAATCGTTTAATCGAACAATTAAAAAACCCGATTAATTGAACACCCTAAAGTGAACTAGAAGAACGAACTAGGTCTTTTTGATGTACTGAACTAAAATGTTCGCTCACTGAAATGAACGAGTAATGACAACTCTAAAAAATAGTAATATTTTCTATACGTATTTACAAAATTTTCAAAAAACATAGTTCGTCACCTTATTATTGTTTTGCTCCATACGCCATTTTTGAAAAAAATGTGTTAGGAATGGAATATATATAATATAAATATCCTCTTTCTTATTCCGAAGTCCGTTTTTTAAAACATATTTTCAAATTTGAGATATCCAGCATTTTCTAAGAAAAAACACACCATTTTGACGTTTTTTGAAAATTTGCGTTATAGAAAAGGCTCTAGATTATTTAAAAATTAACGGATCTTGCATATTTTTGGAATGAAGATTAATTATGTTGGTACTATTCTATGTATCAAATTTTAATACCGTAACTTCTAAACATTTCAAGTAATGTCATATTTGCCATTTAGGTTGTGTGGGAGGTAGGCGTGTCCATTGACCGATCATCCCCATTTTTAATACCATGCAACCTGACTATATAAGTGTTCTAAATACCCAGTTTTGTCGATCTAGCTCTTTTTGTTTCATTGTTATTTTGTTTGGCGTTGAGAACTCATTTGCTCCATATCACACAAAAGTCCCAAATGTGTAAGCAAAATTGGATATGGAGCATAATACCATAAAATCTTATTTTCTTAAAAGCTTAAAATCTTTTGATCTATTGTATGTAAAAGTCTGAAAACTAGAAGCTTTGTTAACAATATATGTAGCAATAAATGGTAAACATTAAAACAAAATCCATCTATTACTTTTCGAGAAAATTTGTGGTAAACCTATTTTATCGTTTTTCTCGAAACCGAGTTGTTGGGGTATGGAGCAAAACAATAATAAGCTGACGAGTTGGTTTTTTATTTACCAAAAAGTAATCTCCGACGGCTTGAATTTTCGCCGGCTCATATTTTAAGCCGATTTGAGTCGACTGAAACGGCGGTGGCGCAATATTCAAAAAATTTTTGAGCCGGTCGGCTTGATTCACTGTTAGTGACAGCACATTATGTAACTTTTGACGTTTAATAAAAACAATGCAACATAAAGGAGAACAACAACAAAGCAAATAACAAAAGAGAAATAAAAAGTTTTTAAACTATCAATAGTGCGTATTATCTTAAAAAAGACGTTGAATAAAGCAAAATTAATAATAACTTTAATTAAATGAAAGACAAATTCCATTTTTTATAAACAAGGAAAAAATATTATTATTAATATTAAATACGTGTGAGATGAGGAAGAACAAGCATTTTGCCACCATATTGGAAAATACATCAAATACAACACTGCGTACCTTCTAATCTTTTCTATGAGGTACATACATACTTTTTTGAAACATTGCAAATTAATTCTTTTTTTTATAAATCAATTTTACCAAAGCATTTCGTTTTTTTTTTTATTCCAGACAAATTTTGATCAGTAGCGGTGATAATTTGAAATAAACAATTAAAAAAACAAAGGTAAATACAATCAACTTATTTTGTTTAACATTTTATTAATATAATTTTTTTCTTCTATAATTCCAGATAAATACACCAAAAAACTTTAATTTCATGTCGAAATTCTATACAACCAACTGAAATGTATTGCTTTTTAAATAAATAAATATCAATCACTTAAACGTTTAAGAAATTTTTTTAAATAAAATTTCAGGCAAGTGTAGTAAAAACAACTGTATACCGTCTTTTGTAGTAGTTTTTACTACATTTTGTACACACAAAAAAAGACGTGTGTGAAAATATCCAATCGAACTTGGTAACTTTTTTTTATATGAAGTTTAATGAATTCACACGAAGCTTGTTAAAATTTATCTAGATAATGTATAAATTACATAATGCAAACCTTAGGTAAAAAATCCATGGCTTTTTAGAATAACACACGGTCTTTTACATTTTATGAAATATACAAACAATGTGAAAAGTCTTAAAATATGTGAAGACGCCATTAATTATAAAATGACAAATGTACAAACACAAGTATACACGCAAAAACGTACGGTGAACTAGAAAACTAACAAAAAAAAGAATAATATAAAAAATAAATAATATAAAATGACTAAAATAAAAATAATTAATATCAAAAACAACATTAACATAGTGATAAAAAGTAACCAGTCGAAAAAATTTGTTATGAAGCTGAAATGAAGAATGGACGCCACTTATAAATAGTGTTTTTTGGGCCAAAAGGAAAACCATACACAATTTGATAGCATTTCGTGAGTTGTAATTAAAAAAAATAATTTTAATATTTATATAATATTAAATGTTTTTAATTTTATATTTTAAAAATAATATATACAATATTTAATAGTTTAAATAAAAAAAATATTTAAATATAAAGGCGTCTTTCTATTAATGGGGAAACTAAAAAACCTAGGTAGTATGAAGCACTTTTCTTGTCATAAATAATCATTTATAAATGGTTATTTGAATTAAATAATTTGGGTAATTTATTTGTATTTTTTGATCAATTTTCCGTTTCCTTAAACGGCAATATTACCTAAGGTTTTTTGCACATATATTCCCTGTTGTTTTTCATAAACGTTTACCTACGGGAATTGAGTATTTTATGCTTTTAACTTGGGTAGTGGTCTGGTACACACTTTCCTTAGGTATTTTATACCCTAATTTTGTTTAAATTCAGCCTTGTTATTTTTTGCGTGTAGTTGAAAATCAATAGTTAAAAACAACATGTTCAGTTGCTTTTACCGTAATATGTAGTGGACGCCTTTTTAACAACAAAATTTAGTCAAAACAACTGTCTTTTGTAGTAGATTTTACCGACATACTTTTTTGAGTGTAAAATTATATATATATATATGTCCTTTATTTATTTAAATATCAATGGAAATACATTTCGGAAAACTACAAATACTTAAATAAAGTTCAGAGTGAACATAGGGCATCAACGAATTCTCTCCATCTGATTCTATCTCTGGCAATTGTTTTTGTTTGATTCCAGGATACACGAGCTAGTAAACATTCTTGTTCAAGGCATCGAACCCAGGTGTTACGGGGTCTACCTTGGCGGCGCTGTCCTTGAGGGTTCCAATCTAGGGCTGTTCTGGCAATTTCTCTTTGTGGTCTTCGCAATATATGACCTATCCACGTCCACTTTCGTTTGCGAATCTCTATGTGAACTGGCAAGGAGCTTGCCCTTTGGAGCAGGGCATCATTTGAAATTCTGTTTGGCCAGTGGATGTGAAAAATTTGTCTCAGACATTTGTTAATAAATGTTTGAATTTTTTTAATGGTATCTTGCGTTAAGCTCCATGTAGTGCAGCCATAAAGCAACACAGACTTTACACTGCAGTTAAAAATACGTACTTTTGTTTTACGAGAAATATTATTTCTTCGCCAAATTTTGGTTAAGGAAAAGAAAGCCACTCGTGCTTTATTTATGCGATCGGCTATGTCAGCATTTGACCCACCATCCTTAGTTATCTTGCTACCAAGGTAGCAGAAAGCATCTACATCTTCAATGGTCTGACCGTTAATAACTAACGGTGTAACGATATCTGTGCCTATGCGCATGAGCTTTGTTTTGTTTATATTAATACTTAAACCAACTTTTTTAGCGTTTTCGGATAATCTGGAAAGTTTTGCTTCGATATCCGAAAAACGATGTGCCATTAAACATATATCATCGACATAGTCTATGTCATATAGAAATTCGGACAAAGTCCATCTGATACCGAATGTAAAATTATCATGGATTAACGATAAATGCTGCGATTTATTGTTAAAATTTCTTATAATTTTTCGTCCGTTCATTACAAATCAATCTTATTATTTATTTCACCATTTCTCCCAAAAATTGTTCGAATTATATCCAGCGGTAATTAGTAAAACATTGCCGCTGGATATGTTCTTGCAGCACACCGGTATATATAGGGTTGCCATTCGTACTGTTTTAAACAGTACATGTACTGTTTTTTATAAAAAGTACTGTTTTATGCACAGCACCTAAAACAGTACGCAAAAGTACTGTTTTTTAAAGCGTGTACTGGTTTTGTACTGTTTTTGTATACTTATCACCAAAATGTAACATTTCATTGTTTCATATTTGACAAAGATTTAATTCAATTTTTAAAAAGGAGCTAAATGCAATTTAATTTTATACCACACTCAAAAAGAAAAATTATTTAAAAAGTGGAAAACTTTACTAAATTCAATACTGATTTAGCTCCATTGCCATGTTTTCCTTCTTTTTATCTAAATTTTTCTGAAAAATAGGAAAAAGAAAAAACTAGAAAATGGGAAAAAATTTATTTTATTGAGTACATCTCATTTAAAGTTCCGATTTCGGGCATACCCCATTAGGTTCGGAACCCATGGGTCCAGACCACCTAAGGCCCAGTACCATTGGGTCTATTAAGGATCGTCATAGATTTTGATTCAACATCATTGCCCTTTTCGCTCTACCTTGCTTAGTTTTTAGGCCAAAAGGGTCTTTAGAATCTTAACGGGATAACTAAAAAACTATTACACGGAGGGATTAAGACGGTCGTGTAAAGAACTACAAAAATGTATTTGGTATTTTTTTTTTGTTTCGGCAATATTTTCTGAGAAATGAGGAACGCCCAAATTTTTAGATTCAAATTGAGGAGTCCATACATTGAAAGAATACCGGAGATTCTTTAGAGCTTTTTAGAATCGAAAAATCTGGCTTAGTTTTTGAAATTTTTGAAACATTTTTTGAAAAAAAAAAAAAATTCCTTAAATTGCATAAAATTTACTAAACCTGAAGAAAAAACTTTATCAATTCTAAGAAGATAAATATGATGAACTAATTGGTTGCAAATTATGTCAAAGAAATTTAAAAATTTTTATTAAATTTTACTAAATTGTGAAAAAAAAAACATTTTCCCAAAATTTAGTTAGGCCTTTGTTTGAGTGCAATAATACCGTTTTCGCGTTTGCTTTTTAAAGTCGTGTTTTAATTAAAAGACTGTTTTATGGATTTTTCATATGTTTTTGATAGGAAGATCGGTCACGGTGCCCTGGAGAGGATTTAAATAAAATTTTGGTGTTACTCCAATTTTTAAGCGGATTATGTTTTTTGACTATAAAAGAAAGAAAATGAGCCAAAAAAGAAAAAAAAGTACTAGGCGCTTTTTTTTTTGGCGGGCAAAAAAAGAATTACAATAAAAGAAAAAAGAATTTATTCTTTCAAATGCATTAAAATTTATTTATACAGATGAAAATTCATCGCATATTCACTTATCAGTGATATTTAAATATATTTGTGACATAATTTTTCTGCCATGAGGCTTAAAAGAATAATTTCACTATTTAGTGAAACTAAATCTAATTTCTTCTTTAATTTAATGAAAATTTTAACTTTAGCAGTTACTTCACATTTAATATTGATTCTGTTTCTAGATTTTGAAGGGGAGAAGTTACCCCAACAATACAAACAAATTTTGCAAATGAGTTTTGGTGAAATAAACAAAATTAAAAAATTATATTTAGTGCATCCATAAGATTGACAGCAAAGAAATAGTCCCAACTACTTCTTGCGTCTCTTTTCAAACTATTTATATTGTTTTACTCTTCCGTAGGCACTGCAACGCATTTTGCAATGGTTTTTTCTATCGTTTTCTGTTTTTTTTAGTTTTGAGAAAACATATTTAACAAAAAAGTATAAATTCTTTTAAAATGATATGACTTAAGGCATAATTACTTGAGCGAATACGGTTCGGAGACGTGTCAGCTGATACGTTAGCTTGTACTATAATATATAGAAATAGGTACTTAAACGAATACGTGACGGTGGTGTAGCGGCCGAACTTTAAGACGATACAACAGCCCGTCACGCTACAGCACCGCTACAGTAGCGCTCAAGTGCCTGGGCCTTTACTAATGTCTAAAGTGAGGCAACTTTGTGTTTTGCTGTCCGTCTGAGTAGTACACTGAAAACATTTAAGATTTTACATTTTAAATAATTTACAAGGACATATTTCATTTTGTTTCAATAAATAGTGAAATTATTCTTTTAAGTCTCATATCTGGAAAAATAAGTTATATATATATTCAAATCTCACTGATAAGTAAATATACGATGAATTTTTATGCGTATAAAAAAATTTTAATGCGTTTGAAAGAATAAATTCTTTTTTGTTTTTTTGAAATTCTTCTTTTTGTCCGCCAAAAAAAAAGCGCCTAGTACTTTTTTTTCTTTTTTGGCTTATTTTCTTTCTTTTATCGTCTAAAAACATAATCCACTTAAAAATTGGAGTAACACCAACATTTTATTTAAATCCTATCCAGGGCACCGTGCGGTGTTTTAGTTAAGCGAAAGCATAGACTACAAAAGCTTTTCAAGTAAGATATCGCGGCAACTAAGACAAATGTTCCAAAAAGTCAATCGCAATTTTTTTCAACACTGATAAAAAAATAGAATAAATTTGAGACGGTTTACCTAAAATGTTCCACAGTTCTGTTAACAACCTTTTATGCTCGTTTTGGCTAACAAGGGAAGCCTCCCTAGTGTCACCCGCGGATCTTTATGGAATTGGTTTTATTTTGTAGAGCAGAAAAAATAAAGGGACACGTATTTTTTTTAGCGGCCCAAATTCATATTTAGGGGGTAAAAAGGAGGGGGGAAGACAAGGCCATTTTTCTGTTTTTTTTTCGTTTATCTCCTATATTATGCAAAGAAAGTGTTACATAACAAATGAAAGGTCTTTGGAAAACCAATATACGTGTGCTAAGAACGTGTCCAAACATGCACAACTTTTCGTAATATTGAGTAAAATACCAAAATTTTAGGACATTTTTGTTAATAAGTCGAAAAATATCAATTTCTTTGGCCCGTTGTTAGCACTAGGAGATAGGTATTTTTAATACCTTTAATCTGATACCACACAAGCCTATATTAATTTTTTTTAAATAGGCGTAAATCGTAAAAAACTGAAAAAGGTCAATTTCCCCCCATACAAATCGACCCCCCTAAAAATGAGTTTGGGCCGCTGAAAAAAATACGTGTCGAATTAATTTTCGTTCTTAACAACATATCCAAATTTCATGAAGATCGGAGGGTGACACCAGGTAGACTTCCCTTGTAAGATCTGTTTGAAATCAGTGTAAAAGAGCTAAATTTTTGTAGTTTGATATAAAATAAGACTTTTAAAAAAGTACTGTTTTTATTTGCAATGTACTGTTTTTTGAGACCAAATGTACTGTTATTCCATATTTCAAATCTGGTAACCCTAGCACTAGGAGATAGGTATTTTTAATACCTTTAATCTGATACCACACAAGCCTATATTAATTTTGTTTAAATAGGCGTAAATCGTAAAAAACTGAAAAAGGTCAATTTCCCCCCATACAAATCGACCCCCCTAAAAATGAGTTTGGGCCGCTGAAAAAAATACGTGTCGAATTAATTTTCGTTCTTAACAACATATCCAAATTTCATGAAGATCGGAGGGTGACACCAGGTAGACTTCCCTTGTAAGATCTGTTTGAAATCAGTGTAAAAGAGCTAAATTTTTGTAGTTTGATATAAAATAAGACTTTTAAAAAAGTACTGTTTTTATTTGCAATGTACATACTGTTTTTTGAGACCAAATGTACTGTTATTCCATATTTCAAATTTGGTAACCCTAGGTATATAAAACTATGTTTTCTTTACATCTGAGGTGTAGGGTATGTTCAGCAACTTTGTAGAAAATGTTATGGCAAAAATTTTTGTGAAACATATTAACCCTCTAACTCCCTCTCATAACGGTATTTTTTTGGCTCTATTCTAACAAATCGCAAAAAAACACCCCGAAACAGGGGAGGGTGGGGATGAAATGTTCTACAAAACTGTTGACAATAAAATTTTACTATATACCTCGAAGCACACCAAAGCACAAAAATTAACACAAACACCAAAAAAGAGTCAAGTTCTATGTTTTGCTTATGAAAAAAAGGACGGACGGAGAAATCTTCATGTCGTTAGGCGCGGTATAGGGTTTGATTTTAGAAACATGGTTTCTTTGGGAAATGTTCTTAGAATTTCTTGTAGATTATGTTTTTGCTATACGATTTTTGACAAAAAAAATCGACCCGCCCTAATATACAAACATATAGAATCTATATCTATATAATGCACTGCATATGACCTCTCCACCAAGTTGCACGAGATTAACGAAGCTGTGCAGTTTAATTTTTTTCAACATCAAATTACTAAATAATATTGTATTTGCGACATATTTACATTTACTCATTTTGAATATGATCTTGTTTTGAAACAAAAAACACTTTCGCTTATTGACAGATTTCCTGTAATTGTAAGTAAAAACGTTGTCCTTCCCATAACGTTACTCAACCTTAAAACTGATCATACCTTCTTTTCATTTCGATTTGCTATGGCGAAAGTAAGCGTTTTCAAAATAGTTTGTAGTGTTGGAACTGTAGTGACAACGTTAGGGTGGTGCATATGCCCTCTCCGTTCTGGTGGTGCAAATGTCCTCTTCTCCAAGTTGAGAAAGATTAACGTAACTCGGCCTCAAAACTGCTTATACGGTCTTTTCATTTCCAATTTGCTATGGCGACATTAAGGGATTTCAAAATAGTTTGCGGTATTGCAATCGTAGTGAAAACATAATGGTGGTGCATATGCCCTCTCCACATAGTTGCACGAGATTAACGAAGCTGCGTAGTTTAATTTTATTCAACATCAAAGTACTCAATAGGGGTGGGATAGTGCACGAGCCTGGATTTCGACACGCTAGAACCGCTTATTTTGTAAGGTTCGAAAAAAAATGAGTGAGCCAAAAAATGGGGCAGGTCGGATAGGATCTAGGGGTCGCTCATCGGGGTCAAAGTTGGGCATAAAGGGAAAAAAAAACACAAAAAGCCCCAAGAGGGGTCAAATGTGAGACCGACCCCCACTATTTTTCCCACCCAAACACTTTTCCCTAACATACCTAAGCCCTATCTCCACTCCTTAAGGGGTCTCCCATACAAAGGTTAAATTTTTAAAAATATTTGCTCCTACCTCTTTAGCTGTCCCAGAAGTGACCCTAGAGGAACCAAATGTATGACCGACCCCCAATATTTTTTCAACCCCAAAATTTTCTTAGAACATACCGACACTCTATCTTCAACCCTTAGGGTGGTCCCCATACATTTTTTTAATTTTTTCTTAATTTGTTTTATAACATCAGCTCCTACCGGTCCAATGGTGCCTCCTAGAGGGGTCATTAGCAAGGCCGATCCCCATTTATTTTTCGCCCCCAATATTTCTTCTGAATATACCACTTCCCTATCTCTAATACCTAAGGGGTCTTCCACACAAAATGGCATTTTTAAAAAATTTGCTCCTACCGCTCTAACTGGCGCATGGGTGACCCTAGAGAAGTTAAATATATGACTGATCCCCAATATTTTTTCAGCCCCAACATTTTCCCCAAACAAACCTACCCTCTATTTTTAAGCCTTAAGGAGGTCCCCACACATTTTTTTATATTTTTTATAAAATCAGATCTTATCGCTCCTATGGTGCCTCTTAGGGATAGGGAATGCAGACTTATCCCCATTAGTTTTTGCCCCCCCCCACATTTTTTCCGAACATACCTACGGCGTATTTCCACTTTATAAGCGTGCTCCCCTTTGGAAAACCAAAATCGTAATGGTGCTGGAACCCAACGTTGGAGTATTTAGAATTTACAAAAGTACAAAAATTAGCAACACTTTTATTTATAAATTCATATAATTCCATAGTGCCTCTTAGGGACAGGAAATGCAGACTGACCCCCTATATCTGCCATGCAAACATCATATTAATGAACTTCAATTAAAAGAAGTGTTTGAAACCAAATTCGGCAAAATGTCTGGACCAGTAGTGCTAATGTTTGAGCGTTTGTCAGAGAAATGGGAAAATATAAATGACAAACCATACAGTCCTGGCATAGACGATTAGAAAGTGGCAGGCAACATACCAGCTCTAGTCCAAACTGCATCAAGTTGTTTTGTTAGGCTCAAATAAAGGAAAGCAACCCAGAGACGACTTCAAGGAGTTTCTTGAAATTGTTTTATTATACCTTGGTGAAAATATTCCTAATAATCATTTTAGCCCACCATGACCCATCAGTCATGCTCGATGGATGGCAAAAGGCATATATTGCCTAAATAGGTTTGACCAAAAACAATTTACGTGAAATTTTGGTTTAGCGTCACTAAAGCAATAGAACCTCCAAATAATGATTTGAATTTTTTGAAAGCGATTGCTAATTATGCTTCAATTAATAAGATGTCTCAACGATTGGAGAAGAGATTCTGTGACATCTATGGTATCTCAGTGGTAAAGCTGTTGCACTATTTGATCCGAATATCTCTTGTGAAATAAAACGAAAAATGGCAAATGCAAGGAGGAAGAGTTATCTGACGAAAAGATGGACGAATCGTCCGATGAAGGCAGCGAAGAAAAATAAGACGACGATATCGGGGAAGATTATGACTCGGGGGATAGTGGCGAAAGTGGCAACAAAGATCGTTGTTGGATTCAAAGGTGTGAAAATAATTAACATGGAATCGAAACAAGTAAATCCAGAACTCATAATATAAAGAATGATTTGAGACACCAACATTTTATGCACGCTTCGGATTAACAACAAATTTCATTGGTTCCGGTCCAAACATTTGGGAAAATTGTGAGGACTACCAGCAAGCGCTTCAAATATTACTTCAATTACATGTTTTCATCGACGCTGCCGAAATAGGCGTAAAATTAATATAGGACTATAACAACGTTTTGTGCAGTAATGGAGAGGAAAAAATATTACCCTAACAAAGTGGAAATACGGCGTAGGTATGTTGGGACAAAAAGTAGGGGGCAAAAATTATTGGGGGTCAGTCTGCATTTCCCGTTTCTAAGAGGCACCATGGGAGCGGTAAGAGCTGATTTTATAAATAAAAATTATAAAAAATAAAAATGTGTCGGGACCCCCTTAAGGCCTAGAAATAAGGGGTAGTTTTGTTTGGGGAAAATATTGGGGGTCAGTATATGATCTGATTTAAAAAAAAATAAAAAAAATGTGTGGGGACCCTTTTAAGTGTGCAATTACAATTCTGGCGTTGGCTTTGAATTTTGTGTAAAGAGAGGGCTTTTGATTTAAACAAAGGCTTTGGCTTTGAATTTTGTTCTGGCGTTTGTTTGTATACACACACACAAAGAATAACAAAAATATAATTATTTGGTGGAAGAAAAATAAGTTTTTCCTGAAAATTATATTTTTTCGGTGAAACATAAAACTGCTTTGGTTTTTTTATTGATATTTTTTTGATACTTGTTATACCCTCCAACTACAGTATGGTGGTATACTCACTTTGTCATTCCGTGTGTAACGCATCGAAATATCGGTTTAGGGCCCCATAAAGTATATATATTATTGATCAGTGATCGATTCTAAGACATTCTAGCGATGTCCGTCTGTCCGTCCGTCTGTCCGTCTGTGGAAGACACGATACAGTACAAAATAAAAGTGCTAGACTCCTGATATTTGGCACATATATGTCTTATGATCATAGGCTGGTTAAGTTCGGAGATGGGCTAAATCGGACCAGGGGGGAAAAGTTCCCCCTTGAAGAAGTAAACCAACCAATGAAAAAAGGTAACTTTTTATAGGTTTTTTTGTATTTTTGTTAAACAAATTAAACATTTTTATGCTTGTAAAAGTTCAGAGTCTTGGACTTGGATGCAGGGAATTTGAAAACGACTTTTTTTCGGTCCGCCCCCTTTTGTGGGCGTGGATATTAGCAAATAATTTATATAATGATGAAAGTGTATATCTTTTGTGCAAAAAGCATAGTAATAAACTTTTCAAACATTTTTGACCAGAGAGAAGGTGTCCCCAAGGACCCCCGACAAGCCCCCCCCCAAAAAAAAACGCCCCTGCAATTTTTTTTTTTAACGTTGGAGGGAGGGTATACAAGATTCGGCACAGCCGAATTTAACACTCTCACTTGTTTTTTTATAATAATTGGCGGTAAATTATATTTCACTTTCTTTTATATGTGCTTTTCTTATAATTTTGCAATACACAGATGTGTTTCATAAACAAAACGTGTTTCATAAACAAAATCTACCCTTTTTTTTTTAAATGACTGGCAATGCCATAGCAAAAAACAAATACTCACGAGAGAGCAAAGCCAAGAAAATAGAATTGATTCTATTCTGGCTTTGAAACGCTAGCGTTGGCTTTGAATTTTGTTCTACATACAAAATGTATGGAAACAAGCAAAATTTAAGGCCAACGCCAGAATTGTATTGCACACTAATGCCCTGATTCAGTATGTCGTACAAAGTGAGTGACTAGAAATTTTGTACGTAAAACAAAAACAAATTTGAGTTTTTTGTTTTTGTTTTATGTTAAAATTTTGTAGTCACTCACTTCGACCGAGATAGCGAATCGCACAGTAAGGCTTAAAAATAGAGGGTAGGTTTGTTTGGGGAAAATATTGGGACTGAAAAAAATATTGGGGGTCAGTCATACATTTAAATTCTCTAGGGTCATCCCTGCGCCAGTTAGAGCGGTGGGTGCAAATTTTTTAAAAACGTCATTTTGTGTGGGAGACCCCTTAGGAATTGGAGAAAGGGAGTTAGTTTGTTCAGATGAAATGTTGAGGGCTAAAAATAAATGGGGGTCGGTCTTGCTAATGACCCCTCTAGGAAGCACCGTTGGACCGGTAGGAGCTGATTTAATAAAACTAATTAAGAAAAAATAAAAAAAAAGAGGGTAGGTATGTTCTAAGAAAATGTTGGGGATGAAGAAATATTGGGGGTCGGTCATACATTTGATTCCTCTAGGGTCACTTCTAGGACAGCTAGAGAGGTAGGAGCAAATATTTTTTAACAACCTTTGTATGAGAACCCCCTTAAGGAGAGGAGATAGGGCTTAGGTATATTTGGCAAAAGTGTTTGATGGGAAAAAATAATGGGGCCGGTATCACATTTGACCGCTCTAGGGGCAAAACCAGGGGAGTTGTGGGGCTTTTTGTGGGTTTTTTTCCATTTACTCCCAACTTTGACCTCGATGAGCGACCACTAGATCCTATCCGACCTCCCCCATTTTTTGGCTCATACACTTTTTTTACGAACCTCACAAAATGAGGGGTTCTAGCGTTTCCAAATACTGCTGCTTAAAATCACACACAACACTATCCCACCCTTAGTACTCAAGAAGATTGTATTTGCGACATACAATTACTAATTTTAAATATGATCTTGTTTTGTATAAAAAAGTCCACGCTTATACTTGTTATGACGATGAACTGGAAAAAATTAAGACATATGATTTTAAAATTCTAAATACATATTAATGAAAACTTACCTTTTACAAAATTGTTTTCGTAAAAAACTTTTGTTTTTTAATTCTGGTTCAAATTTGCATACACATGTACTATGATTTAACATTTTATGATAACATATATGGTTCCATATATGATATCATATGTGGCACATATTTTATACTAGTCCAAACCAAATCACTTTTCTCAATAGTTCTAATATTTTACCAAACTTTATAAAAAATTATGTTTGTGCTTCAAAAATTTAATATTGCTAGATTGAGTTACATCAATATATTTCCCAAACTGGAAAAAAATTTAATGAGTATAAAAAATTTTATTGATAAAATTTTAGAACTAAATTTAGCACGCCCATTTCGTCTCTTCGTCCATAAACCGGATATCAAAAATCCATCGTGTGGATCTGTCCCATGGTCACTCCTATATACATGGCAATTTTTATCTTTCTTTTTATCATGAAGGGTTTTAAATTAGCTAAAATGTTAAAAAACACAATTTTTTCACTTAAATTTTTTCTTATAATTCTCCGTACACAGTTCAAATATTAAATCTGACTTCATAAGGATATTATCCATCGTCAATACTTTATGCCTTACAATTTTCAGCTTCCTTAGTCATTAGGGGTTTCAGAAATAGTTAAATGTTTAAAAACTAAATTTCGCCGTCATCCGCTACTCCCGTCTCAAGGCCGAAAATCCGGCAACGTTACAGATTATATATACAAACTGAACAAAATTCACAACGGATCTTTTTTGTATCTCCGCCATTTCACTGGATATCCAGGTCAGTTTTGATCTTTGCCATAGTCCATACCATATGCATCCCAATTTTCATCTTTCAAGATCATAAGGTGTCTTCAAAATTAGGTAAGATGTAAAAACAAAATTTTTCCACACCCATTTCTTCTCTTAATTCTCCGTCCATATTCCAAAATTTTTAAATCTGACTACTTTAGGATAAGCTCTATCGTTAGTATTATACTCGTATCCACGCCCCTTTTCCTTCTTAATTCTTCGTCCACAGCAAAGGGTATCAGTCGCTCAATTTTAACAACAACAAGCCCTCCGACTTTTAACAAGTGAAAATAATTTCAGCAGCACACTTCCTATTCTGTTTTGTTATTTTCATTTACACAATAAAAACTGCGACAGTGTTAGTGTTTTTTCTGCGATTCTTCTTTAAATATAAGAATGTATTAGTGAAATTTACGAAAATGAACAAAGCAAGGGCGAAGTGTGCTGCTCAAAAGATTTTCGATTCGCTGTAAATTTATAAATCTTTTTGACTGCATCTCTTTCTTATACTCTTTGGTCCACAGTCCAAAAATTTTAAGTCTGACTACTTTAGGATATGCTCCAGTGTCAGCACAATATGCTTGCCAATTTTCGGCTGCGTAGGTCATTAGGGCTTTAAAGTTAGTTTAATTAAAAAAAATAAAACATAATATTGCCTTGCCCCTTTTTCCTCTCTACTCTCCGTCTACATTCCAAAAATGTTAAATCGGACTACTTTAGAATATGCTTCATAGTTGGACTACATATTAGGGATTTTCAGCTTCCTAATTCATTGGGACGGTGCTTAAAAATACTCTGAAATGTTAAAAAAATAATAATTTTGCCAAGTCCCCTTTTTCTCGTAATTTGCCACCAACAGGCAAAAAATCCGGCTTCGTAAGAATCTGTCCCTGGTGTTTTATACATGCCAATTTTAAGCTTTTAAGTCCATCAATGAGATTTAAAAGGCGCTGGATACACAAAAAATAAGAGAAACACAAAAAAAAATTATACATACAGAAAATAGATGAAAATAATTTTACTACGCTCTTTGCCTTACTTTTTCTCCACCCATACACTGGCTATCAAAAATCCAGGTTCGTGTTGATCTTCCCCATGAAACCTACTATATAAATGCCAATTTTCATCTTCCTAAGTTATTGGGGGTCTTTAAATTAATTAAAATATTAAAAAACCCAATTTTTCTACTCTCTTTTATCTTTTAGTTCTCCGTCCACAGTCGAGAAATTTTAAATCCGATTACTTCAGGATACACTACATCGTTAGGACTATACGCTATGCATTTTCCGCATCCTTTGGGGGATTTTAAAGAACTTAAAATGTTAAAAATTCCAATTTTGTCACTCCCCATTTTCCTTTCAATTCTCCGCCCACAGTCCAAAAATTTAAAATTCGACTACTTCAGGATGTGGACTAAATGCTAGGAAATTTCCAGCTTCCTAAGTCAGTAGAGGACTTTAAAATAAGCAAAAATGTCAATTTTAATCTTCATAGGTCATAGGGGTCTTCAAATTAGTTAAAATATTAAAAAACACAATTTTGCCACGCCCCATTTTTCTCTTAATTCTACTTCCACAGTCTAAAAAATTTAAATTCGATTACTTCAGGATATGCTTCATTGTTAGAACTAAATGATGTGCAGTTATCCGCTTCCTAAGTCATTTGGGGACTTCAAAAGAAGTAAAAATGTTAAAAAATCCCAATTTTGCCACGCCACTTTTCCCCTCAATTCTCCGCCAACAATGCGAAAAGTTTAAATCCGACTACTTGGGGATATGCGCCATAGTTAGGAATATATTCTAGAATATTTTCAGCTTCCTAAGTCATTAGGGGGCTTTAAATTAAGAAAAAAATGTCAAAAAATTGAATTTTGCCACGCCCACTTTTCCGCTTATTTCTCCGCCCACAGGCAAAAAATCGAAAATCCGGCTACGTTAGGATCTGCCCCTGGTGTTTTACTATATGCTTGCCAATTTTCAGCTTTGAAGCTCCTCAGTGGGCTTCAAAAAGCTCTGGATAGACAAAAAAAAAGAGGAACTCACAAATAGGGTTATATATATAGATAGAAGATAGATAGATTCGACCACATATATGGAATCGTTTCTTGCATATATGGTTACATATATGTTTCCATATATCTATATATATAATTTCCCTATTTGTGTGTTCCTCTTTTTTTGTCTATCCAGAGCTTTGTGAAGCCCACTGATGAGGTACAAAGCTGAAAATTGGCATACATATAGTAAAACACCTGCGGCAGATCCTAACGTAGCCGGATTTTGATTTTTTGCCTGTGGGCGGAGAAATAAGCGGAAAGTGGGCGTGGCAAAATTCAATTTTTTGATATTTTTGCTTAATTTTAAGCCTCCAAATGACTTAGGAAGCTGAAAATTTCCTAGAATATAGTCCTAACGATGGCGCATATCCCCAAGTAGTCGGATTTAAAATTTTCGCAATGTAGGCGGAGAATTGAGGGGAAAAGTGTCGTGGCAAAATTGGGATTTTTTAAACATTTTTACTTCTTTTGAAGCCCCCAAATGACTTAGGAAGCGGAAAACTGCATAGCATTTAATTCTAACAATGAAGCATATCCTGAAGTAATAGGATTTAAATTTTTAGACTGTGGTAGGAGAATTAAGAGAAAAATGGGGCGTGGCAAAATTGTGTTTTTTAATATTTTAACTAATTTGGAGACCCCCAATGACATATGAAGATAAAAATTTACATTTTTTCTTATTTTAAAGTCCTCTAATAACTTAGGAAGCTGAAAGTTTCCTAGCATATAGTCCTATCGATGAAGCATATTCTGAGGTAGTCGAATTTTAAATTTTTGGACTGTGGTCGATGAATTGAAAGGAAAATGGGGAGTGACAAAATTATGATTTTTAATATTTTAACTTCTTTTGAAGCCCCCAAAGGAAGCGGAAAATGCATAGCGTATAGTCCTAACGATGTATAGTAGTATATCCTAAAGTAATCGGATTTAAAATTTCTCGACTGTGGACGGAGAATTAAAAGATAAAAGAGCGTGGAAAAATTGGGTTTTTTAATATTTTAACTAATTTGAAGACCCCCAATGACTTAGGAATTGGCATGTATTTAGAAGGTTTCATGGGGAAGATCAACACGTACCTGGATTTTCGATATCCAGTGTATGGGTGGAGAATAGGGTGGGTCGTTTTGCCACTTTTTTGTCGGATCGAAACGCTATACCCGGCAAAAGTTGTCTACCCAGATGGGTATTTCAGATGTGAATTTTTTTGGAAATCGGTTTATATCTTCTGCTCTCAGAATGGGCTCAAAGTTTCGAAATTTCGGCTAAAAATCCCAAAATGCCAATTATTGAGGCTCGAAAAAGCGGTTATTTTTTTTTTTTGGTAAAGATATGTTATTTTAAACGTAAACTCCAGTTTAAGCATCAAAATGCATTTTTAATCCCTCCCGGAGGTCCAGGGAATACCCCCGATATCCAAAGAGGATGTGAATTTCGGCTAAAAATACCCTAATTGGTAATTATTGTGGTTCGAAAAAGTGACATAATTTTTGGGTACAAATATGTTATTTTAGACGTTAAATCCATTTTAGGCATCAATATGCAATTTTAAGCCCTTTCGGAAATCCAGGGAATACCCCCGATATCCTAAGTTGGAGGTGAGTTTCCAAAATTGTAATAAATTCAAGTCCAGATAAAGTGTCATTATATATGGGTAAAGATGCCTTAAAATGCTATTTTAACGATACCTCCCCACCCTCAATATCAGGAAAAATTGTTACAAATTGAGATTTGAATTTAAATTTTATTGGAGCTTGTCTAGAAATTAAATCCGATTTTATTATGCCATCCCTTGCGTTTCTGTCGCACACTCTAGATATTGCTTCAGATACTAATTTTACTATTCGTTCTACTGCAACTGAATGGCACGGAAACTGTGTTTTCAGGAAGTGAAAGTTTGTCAATAAGTTATTTATTTGATACCGTCGTGGTACTGTGGTGGTACTGTGTTAGAAACATCAGTAATTTCCCAGAAGATCATTTCCACGTAATCAGTGGCCTCAAAATTTAGCCTTGAAATAATATTGTAGCGAATGAACTGATGACGATTCCCTGTTTGTTCTTCTTGAGTACTAAGAATTCTTTTTGGTGCATCTTGACGGACAGCAATTCGACAATCTGTCATCATCACGAGAAAAATATTTTCGGGCAGTGCAAAGAACGCATTGGTTTGAATGGTTGAATGAACTACAGCTTTTTTTTTTTTTACTTTGAGCCAACACTCAGGGGATGCCCCTTTTGCATCACCACATAGACTTTAGGTATGAACTTAACAATTTCTATGAGTTAATTGCTTGACAGTTGTCAACCTGCGAGCCTTATTCAATTTTCCAGGGATCATGGAAGAAAGAACCTCCGAGCATTCTGCCGAATCAATAGATTTAGCTATAAGATACAAGTATTTGAAGTCCTTACTGAGCTTTTTAAGCTCTTCGGAACTGTGATAAGGAAGATCACATTTAATTGCTATAAATGACACCACAGGAAGTTTTTCACATCCGGGTAATATTGAACCTATAGGACATGTGTAAAAATTGGGACCTGATTTTTGGCCGTCGAAATGCTTAAAGAGAACTGGAATGGTACTTCGATAAAATGCAAAAGGCAACCTGCCCATTGCATGGATTTTCCTATTAATTCTTCTAATTTTCGAAGAATTCTACCTCTTTACTCCACTAGATTTATTTACCATATAAACACTTTTTGATAACCTCTAGCTAAACAAAATTAAAAGACATAAATATATCTAGAAAAATCTAGCTTTAAATATCTCCCATATACTCACTTATCGATTTTGACAAGCCCGTCCTTTGAGTTGAGTCTCGGCGAGAACTATAAAATTATCAATGTTCCATATAACCAAAAATGGCTTTGAAAGGTTTAAAAAATGACCAAACTTCCATCTTTCTCCGACCCCGGCGGGGGTCCTTGACCCCAAGGGGTGTTAATAATTGCTTTTAAATGCATAAATATGAGATGACGTTTAAAATAACACATCTTTACACAAACAAAATGCCACTTTTCGAACCTCAATAATTGTCAGTTTGGGTATTTTTAGCCGAAATTCACTTCTCTTTTGGATATCGGGGGTATTCCCTGGATTTCCGAAAGGGATTAAAATTGCATTTTGATGCCTTAAAGGGAGTTAACGTCTAAAATAACATATTTGTACCCAAAAATTATGCCACTTTTTCTAACCACAATAATTATCAATTATGGTATTTTTAGCCGAAATTCACATCCTCTTTGGATATTGGGGGTATTCCCTGGACCTCCGGGAGGGGTTAAAACTGCATTTTGATGCCTAAAATGGAGTTTACGTTTAAAATAACATATCTTTACCAAAAAAAATAATAACCGCTTTTTCGAGCCTCAATATTTGGCATTTTGGGATTTTTGGTCGAAATTTCGAAACTTTGAGCCCATTCTGAGAGCAGAAGATATCAACCGATTTCCAAAAAAAATCACATCTGTAATACCCATCTGGGTAGACAACTTTTGCCGGGTATAGCGTTTCGATCCGACAAAAAAGTGGCAAAACGACCCACCCTAGTGGAGAATAAGAAAGGCAAAGGGCGTGGTAAATTTATTTATATCTATTTCCTGTATATATAATTTATTTTTTTTTTGTTTTTCTCTTATTTTTTGTGTATCCAGCACCTTTGAATCTCATTGATGGACTTAAAATACGAAGCTGGATTTTTTGCCTGTGGGCGGCGAATTACGAGAAAAAGGGAACTTGGCAAAATTAATTTTTTTTTTTACATTTTAGAGTATTTTTAAGCTCCGCCCCAATGAATTGGGAAGCTGAAAATCCCTAACATGTAGTCCTAACTATTAAGCATATTCTAAAGTAGTCCGATTTAACATTTTTGGAATGTAGACGGAGAGTTGAGAGGAAAAAGGGGCAAACCAATATTGTGTTTTATTAAACTAACTTTAAAGCAGCCGAAAATTGACAAGCATATTGTCCTGACACTGGAGCATATCCTAAAGTAGTCAGAGTTAAAATTTTTGGACTGTGGACGGAGAATTGAGAGGGAAAAGTGGCGTGGATACGAGTATTGTACTAACGATGGAGCTTATCCTAGAGTAGCCAGATTTAAAAATTTTGGAATATGGACGGAGAATTAAGAGAAGAAATGGGCGTGGAAAAATTATGATTTTACATTTTACCTAATTTTGAAGACACCTTATGATCTTGAAAGATGAATATTGGGATGCATATGGTACGGACTATGGCAAAGATTAACACTGACCTCACTCAAAAAAATACGTTAGTAAAAAGTTTGTAAAATTGTTTGTATCCCAACTTTACAACTTTCTTACTAAATTGTACTAAAAAAATATTTTTTTGTAATTCGTTTTAGTAAACTCGCGTTACAAACTATTATTTTTTTACTGATTTTTTAATAATTTTTTCAGTTGATTTTTTAAAAATTTCGTATTAACTTTTCGGTTTTCTTTTCTAGAAAAGTAATGCACTAATGAAATACAAAAAGAAAATGTTATTAAAATATTTGGAAAATAAAAAGAGCATTTAAAAAAAATATACAGTTAGTTATTTTCTTATTTTAATGGTAAAACTGCGCTTTGATGAGTATGAATATGTTTATTATTTTCAATATTGAATTACACTTATTTGTCTGCTTCATTGTAACTACTTTGTTTTCTTTGAAATATATAAAAAAGGGAACAAAATGCAGTAAAGAGAAGATATGCAAAATTCAAAAAAACACCGACCTTTTTCAATTCTTTTTTCTTTCTTCTCCACTTGCGGTCCTTTATTGTTTTACGCTATCTGCGATTTTTTTTTCTTGTGTACAGTGTACACAAAGGGTTGATTTCTTAATACTCAGAAAGCTGATGCCACGATGGGTGACATTCAGGACGAGGCCCATGCAGTGAGGAATTCGGAGAGTTCTGTTGCCTCCGATTCAGAACAGATGGGACACATATCTGGCTTATTCGAAACCGAATCTGGGGACGAATGCGACCTCTATGATAACACGGAGGATGAAGCCAATAACACGGTGGTGGAAAGGATGGTGGAAAAAAAGCAAGATGTTGCGGTTCCTACAAATAAACCTCCATCACTGTAAGGCAGCCTCAGCTGCACTATTGCTGCGCCTGACGACAGGAGCAGTTGACTCGGTTTTTATCCAAGAGCCCTGGGTGCGGGGTGGCAGGGTTTGCGGATTGAAGACCCCTGGGTTTAAGTTGATGGTTGCCAAAGGTGAGGGCTAAAAAAATCAGTTTTTAGTAATTCTTTTTAGTAAACTCGCTTTACAAACTATTAATTTTTACTGATTTTTTAATAATTTTTTCAGTTGATTTTTTAAAAATTATCGTACTAACTTTTGATAAATATTTTGAAAATTTTACAATATTAGTTAGTAAATTTCGTTTTTTTTTCTCTAGAAAACCTATACACTATAATTAAAAAACATTTAATTTTATTAAAATATTTGGAAATTAAAAAAAAATAAATAAAAAAAATATATTATTAGTTATTTTTTAATGATAAAACTGCGCTTTGATGAGTATGAATATGTTTATTATTTTTAATATTCATTTACGCTTCATTAGTTTTTTTTTTCAATTAAAAAAATATATATTAAAAAGAAAAAAAATAGAGAAAAGAGAAGACATGCAAAATTTAAAAAACAATGCTGACCTTTTCAAATGGAAAATTTCCATAATAACATCAGGTTTTTTTTTCTTTCTTCTTTACTTGCGGAATTTTTTTGTTTATGCTATCCACGAATATTTTTTTCTCACGCACATAAAGGGTTGATTTTTGTGTAATTTACTTTATGCCTTTCTTTGAATATTTTAGTCACAAAATAACATTCGATCGGTGAACATTGCGCGACGGGTAAAATGAATAAAAAAATGTACAAAAAAATATTACAACAAAAAAAGCATAGCAGGTAACCAAATCTTAAAGTATTTTTTGTTTAAAATTAAGTAACTCGTTTTTTATTTTTAGAATAATAAAGCAAAATAGGAAATGATGACAACAGGTAACAATTGTATATTTATGTGATCTATTTACAACATTATGTTGATATTCTTCAATATTTTCACTTTTTTATATCGAAAATTCTAACAAAAACTGACTTGCATGGAAATAGTTATTGGCGACAACAAGCGCAATACGCAATTTACATGATGTATACAAATACCAAAAATTAAAAATACACAATTTACAATTTTTTTACAAAAAAAGTTAATATTATTTACAAACGCGTTTTAAAATCCATTTTACAAAAATTGTACAGAAAAATTTAGTAATACTAATTTTTTTAGTATTTTTAAGATTACTAATTTTTGAAAACCAAAGTTTGTAATGGTAACTGAAAAAGTTATCGGGCACAAATTGAAAACTTTATTAGTAATGGTAACACACTTTTTTGTAAGGAATACTAACAAATTTTTATGAGTGCTGTAGCGGTGTTCTATAACTCTCGAATCGAAAGATTTCTCACATGAAACATGAAAAACGAAACAGAAACATCGTGAATCAGCACAAAACCTGACTTTTCGCATTCGACTGTTTCTGTAATTTTGTTATGCGGAAACTTTCTGTCAAATATGACTTTTTTCAAAATTATTGGAAAGATGCGAGAAAAACTGTTTCTGTAAACCAATTGATCGAAAACTTTTGAAGTTGAAGTGTCAAAATCACGCACATTTAAAAATGGTGCGATATTTCGTAAATTAAACAACTTTTGAGTTATAATAAATAAAAAACAAAATTTTTTTAAGAAAATACTATCAACTAATATTATTAATGATATACTACACATTATTTTCATAATTTAATTGCTTATTTCATTTTTGTTTGCCAATATTACGAGTGTTGTTTAAAAAAAATTTGAAATTGCGTTTTTTTTTTGTTGTGATTCTTATTATTTTCTCGCCTTATTTACCTTTTTGACAGCTGATTTGGAATATTCCAATAAAAATGCTGCCGTTTTCGCATTGATATACAGAAACAACTTTTTTTCCAGAATCGAGAAACGATGGAATTTTTTGTTTCATACTTTTCGATGCGAAAACTTTTCGCATAAATTACAGAACACCCCCACAGGATATCCAATAAAGTATTGACAATCGACTGTATCCATATGAAGTCAGATTTAATATTTAAACTGTGTACGGAGAATTATAAGGAAAAATTTAAGTGAAAAAATTGTGTTTTTTAACATTTTAGCTAATTTTAAAAGCCTTCATGACTAAGAAAGATAACAATTGCCATGTATATAGGAGTGACCATGGGACAGATCCACACGATGGATTTTTGATATCCGGTTTATGGACAGAGAGACGAAATGGGCGTGCTAAATTTTGTTCTAAAATTTAATCAATACACTCAGAATATTATGTAAGTTACTACATGTTAGTTGTTTGTATATTTTACAGTAGTTAGTTGTTCTCAACTACAAAGTCAGTTATTTTTGTATGAAAAATATCAAACAACTATTTCTGTTAGTTATTTTAAGTCGTTGTTTTGAATAACTAACAAAAAAGTACTGTAATGTAGTAACAGTTATTTAAAGTAGTTAATTTTATTTTTTTATCTCTAAAAAATTTTCAGTTTTTTCCCAAAAAAAAATTAGTTTTTTTATTTTTGACTACTTTTTTTAAAAAAAAAAACTTGGAAAAAATTTGGTCTTCAATTTTTTTTCTGAAAAATTTTTTGAAAAAAAAAATATATATATTGTTTATTTTAACTACATATTATTTGTTTTGACTACAAATATGTAATTTTTACTACATAAGTCAGTTGTTTTTTGTCAGTTAAAATAACTAACATTGTAAGTTGAAAAAGTAGTTGACCCCAAAACAACTTACAAAGTAGTTATTTTAACTGACATTTTCATTTGATTTTACTATCATTATTTTTTGAGTGTACAACCTTTTACACTCATTAAATTTTTTTCCAGTTTTGGAAATATATTGATGTAACTCAATCTAGCAATATTAAATTTTTGAAGCACAACCATAATTTTTTATAAAGTTTGGTAAAAAATTAGAACTATTGAGAAAAGTGATTTGGTGTTCCGCCTGGCAGGGACAGGCTATTCGACTAGTGATCATATAAAGATCTATATAGCCGCCCTGCTAAAAATAAATGTGTATGTTCATATATGCTTATGTATCGATCTTTATATGATCATATATGACATATATGGAAACATATATGTAATCATGTAATCATATATGCAAGAAACGATCCCATATATGTGGTCGTATATAAAATATGTGCCATATATGCTATCATATATGGAACCATATATGTTATCATAAAATGTTAAATCATAGTACATGTGTATGCAAATTTTAACCAGAATTACACAATAAAAGTTTTTTACGAAAAAAATTTTGGAAAAGGTAAGTTTTCATTAACATGTACTTAGAATTTTAAAATCATATGTGTTAATTTTTTCCAGTTCATCGTCATAACAAGTATAAGCGTGGACTTTTTTATCCAAAACAAGATCATGTTTAAAATGAGTAAATTTATGTCGCAAATACAATAATATTGAGTAATTTGATGTTGAATAAAATTAAACTACGCAGCTTCGTTAATCTCGTGCAACTATGTGGAGAGGGCATATGCACCACCATTATGTTTTCACTACGATTGAAATACTGCAAACTATTTTGGAATCCCTTAATGTCACCATAGCAAATTGGAAATGAAAAGACCATGTAAGCAGTTTTGAGGCCGAGTTACATTAATCTTTCTCAACTTGGAGAAGAGGACATTTGCATCACCAGAACGGAGAGGGCATATGCACCACCCTAACGTTATCACTATGGTTCCAACACTACAAACTATTTTGAAAACGCTTACTTTCGCCATAGCAAATCGAAATGAAATTACCTTCTTTTCAGTCAGATCAGTTTTAAGGTTGATTAACGATTTGGGAAGGATAACGTTTTTACTTACAATTACAAGAAATCTGTCAATAAGCGAGAGTGACAACCTGGCACATTCTCGCCATGATGTAAACTTACATAAAAAAAATTTTGGAAAAGGTAAGCTTTCATTAATATGTATTTGAAATTTAAAATCATGATTTAATTTTTTCCAGTTCATCGTCATAACAAGTATAAGCGTGGACATTTTATTCCAAAACAAGATCATGTTCAAAATGAGTAAATGTAAATATGTCGCAAATACAATATTATTAAGTAATTTGATGTTGAAGAAAATTAAACTACACAGCTTCGTTAATCTCGTGCAACTTGGGGGAGAGGTCATATGCACAACCATAATGTTATCACTACGATTGCAATACTGCAAACTATTTAAAAAACCATTAATGTCGCCATAGCAAATTAGAAAGATCGTGTAAGCAGTTTTAAGGCCGAGTTAAGTTAAGCTCACTTAACTTGGAGAAGAGTACATATTAGGGTGGGTCAATTTGTTCGATACCAAAAAATGTGACAAAGCGTATAGCAGAATCGTAATCTACGAGAAATTCTAAGAACTTTTCCCAAAGAAACCATGGTTCTAAAATCAAAATCGAGCTTCCGGTTTTTTAAGTGAAAATTTGGTGCTCAGGAAATCCGAAAGAAATATTCCTGCCAAACTTAACGAGTCTATCTCTTTTATTTTGGACTGCATCGTGTCTTATACAGACGGACGGACGGACGGACGGACGGACATACGGACATTCTAGAAAAGTCTTAGAATCGATCATAGATCAATAATATATATACTTTATGGGGTCCCCGATCGATATTTCGATGCGTTACAAACGGAATGACAAAGTGAGTATACCCCCATACTGTGGTTGGAGGGTAAAATAATTAAATAATACGTAGTTGAATAAAAAAAAAAAACAAAAATAAAAAAAAAATATTGGCCTAGACGGTATTTGAACTTTGGGGTCTAGGTCGCACAACGACATATCCACTATACCACAACAGCACTTATTAACTTATGAGCTTAATACGAGTTTTGGTACTTGAAGCACATGATCAAACACATTAAAATTAACTTTCAAAACATTTTGATATAATGTCAAAAACTCAAAGAAAGTAGGAAATCCTCCACCTCACTTGCAATTAGCTCTTAATTTGTTTTTTGTCAAATTACTAGAAAAAGTCTCGTAATCCCATTTCACCAATATTTGACAGTTTTCCTTGTTTTTTAACAAATAATTTTCTATCGAAATTTAAATTTTTTTGCAATTTTACAGTTTTTCTTGTAATTTTACAAATTTCCTAGATTTTTTACAAAAAAAATCAAGACAATTTACGAGAATTTCTTGTAAGTTTTATTTTGCCAAAAAAGTTGTAAATTTACAATTTTATTGGTAAAAAATAGGAGATAGCAAATAGGAGATAGCAAAAAAATCTAGTAAAATCACGAAACCTCCATGCAAGTTTTATCGCGTCAAAAAAAATGTTAACTTGCAATGTTTATGATAAAAAGCTTGTAAAATTATTGGTAAAAAGCTTCTAAAACAACAAGGAATTATTAATTAACTTTTTATTTAAAAATTATTAAACTAAATAAAGTATTAAAAAAAAAATATTGGCCAAACCGGGTTAACTTATTTTAGCTTCGACCTATAGCTGCAATTGACATATAAGACATTTTTTTTATCCATTCCACTATGGTTCCAAATCCATTTTTTTTTGGCAGAAATTAAAAAAAAGAAAATTATCAAATTTTCAAAAGCTTATACATTTCCTCAATGGCAACACTATAAGCTATCAAGAAAGTATAATGAAAAAAATTTGGTGCCAATACTGTCAGTTTGCTAGGCGTTCAAAGTTGAAAGTTTTAAGGCGTATAATAAAACCGGAGTGATATCAATATTACAATTAAACAAACGGCAAATGGCAAAAAATTAAATTATAAAGAGGCCAAAGGGACAAATTGAAACCTAAGGATACTAGTTCTTATTAAAAATTCCTATTTTACAGTTAATGTATCCTTGACGTTATTCTTGGGTGTTTTGATTATGAGGATTTTGGAGCCAAAATAGCCTATATCTTTCGTGGACCAAAAGTTATGTTTGGGCACGAACTTGCATGAGTCTTTAAACGTGAAAGTGTTTTCAATATTGTATAATTAATATTAAAATTTACATCTTGCCAGCATTTTTTGGCAAACTCCCACAATTTCCATTTTAGTTTAGCACAAATTTCGTCCAAATTTGCTGTTTTTTGCGTGACACGTTTTCAAATTATTTTTTTTTTATAATTTTTTTACCTTCCCTTAAGCAAATTAATTAAGAAAAATATATTTTTTTCAAAAAAAAAATTTTTTTTAAAAAAAAAAAAAAAATTCGAAAAAAAATTTTTTTTCAAAAAAATAAAAAAAAATTTCAAAAAAATTTTTTTTTGACAATTGATTTTCGATTGCGAAAAGAGATAAAAATCATCCCAGAATTAGTCTAAGTGACCTTGCTTCATTTTCTGAATTTATGCCAAAAAAAATGCATTTGGAACCATAGTGCATTCGTGGTATTCTTTGGCGGCTTTCAACAGTAACGGCCAAAATGTCAATAAAATATTTTCCGTGTGAGTAAGTAAAGTACTCATTGTTTTGTCTTATTAACAATATCTCTATGACTTGGCGGTAAATATTGCGTCGACCGTATAAACTTAAATAAAAGTGCACTCCCGTAAATGACAGAGCTATAGAACTTCACATTAAAGTACATTGGAACATAAACTCTCATAATAAATTCTGATAGTATTTTCAGATTTTCCGATGGTGATTTAGTTGTTACATATGATCGCAAAATTCTGCTGGCTTTTGTTAACTATCGAGAGTGGACTATTGGTCCCGGCTTTATGTTTGCTAAATCTTCGGGGCAGAAACCACTAGCAACTGCATTAGCTACAAGTTTGTAACATTTTTTTTTTTTGCTACCGCCTATTTGACAAGAATTCCTTGTTATTTTACAAGCTTTTTACCAATAATTTTGTAATTTTACAAGCTTTTTACCAAAAAATTGTAAGTTTACAAGGAGGTTTCGTGATTTTACTAGATTTTTTGCTACCTCCTATTTTACTAGAATTGCTAGTAAAAATTACGAACTTTTTTTTAATTTTACAAGATTTTTACCAATAAAATTGTAAATTTACAACTTTTTTGGCGAAATAAAACTTACAAGAAATTCTCGTAAATTAACTAGAGTTTTTTTGTAAAAAATCTTGAAAATTTGTAAAATTACAAGAAAAAAAAAAACAAATAAAAAAATACAATAATTTGATGTGCATCGCCAGGATTCGAACCTAGGCTGCCGGTACGTATTAGTTATCAAGTGTTGTTGTGTTGTCGTTATGTCGTGCTTTGTGACACATTATTCCAGGGTTCGATTCCCGGTTTTTTTAAATATTTTTCATTATTATATTTTGATTTATTTTTTTTCCCAAGTTAAAGAACTTTTTAAATAAAAAAAGTAAGTTTTTGTAAAATATCGATAATTTTTTTTTTAATTTTTTCGTTTTCAGTTTTGACTTAGGTTTTGTTAAATAAATTTTCTTTTAACCAATTTTAAAATCAATTTTTTTTTAAACTCAATTTTGAATTACAATTTAGTTAAATAATTTTTTTCTAAGTTTTAGGTAGAAAAATCGTAACAGTTTTAGGTTTTATAACAGTTTGACTATTATTATTTTGACATAAATCTCCAAAACCATTACTTAGGTACATAATTTTCTATAACTGAGCACAGATATAGAAAGCTGAGAAAATTTCCTTTAAAATAAGCCCTCTTCCAGCGATACAGGTCAACCATTCACCAATTGCAATGAATTGCAATGAATATTTCCAAAAAAATAGCATTATTTTTGGATTTCCTGAGCACCAAATTTTCACTTAAAAAACCGGAAGCTCGATTTTGATTTTAGAACCATGGTTTCTTTGGGAAAAGTTCTTAGAATTTCTCGTAGATTACGATTCTGCTATACGCTTAGTAGGCAAAAAAATTGACCCACCCTAGTCCATATGCACCAGAATGTTATCACTACGATTCCAACACTATAAATTATTTTGAAATCCCATACTGTCGCAATAGTAAATTGGAAATGGAAAGAACATATAAGTTTGAAGGCCGAGTTACTATTTAAAGAAAATTCAACCATAAGGAGCTACGTTAAGCTCGCTTAAGAAGGGGGAGAGGGCATATGCACCACCACAACGTTATCACTATAGTGATATTAATTATTATTAATAGTTTCAATATTCAGAGAAGGACAACACTGTAAAATCAGACTTTAAATAATTTAAAATCAAAAATTATTAATTTTTTTTTCAAAAATGTTCCCTTTAAACCACTGCTATTTCTAACCTATTAGAGATAACATAATAGTGTTTCCTAGGAATTTATTGATATATTTATATAAATGAATTAGGTAATATTTTTCTAAAAAAAAAATAAACCGCTGGTAACATAATTTTTAAAAAATTTTGGAAAATTTCCCGAAAAAAATTGGTTTAATGTAGGGTTGCCATCCGTCCTCTTTTCCCCGGACACCGTCCTCTTTTTAAGGGCATCCGGGGCAGTCCTACGTCTTTTTTAGAAAGTGTCCGGGGTTATCCTACTTTTTGGACTCATAACTTTTTTTTATTGCTTCTAAACTTTTGAGTTATTGGCTGTATTATCAGCAATAATATCAACTTTTTGAGAGCAAAACGCGAACAAAAATTATTAATACATATTCAACTCTTCATACGTTGATAATAAGAATAAGAAAATTGTACAATCTCTTAGTAAGATCACGATTGTGTTGGTTATTTGTCGATCGTGATCTTATTAAGACATTGTACAATTTTTTTCTTCTAATGTGGAGTTGAATAAGTATTAATATTTTTGTTTAAACTTTAGCGATTTATCACTTAAATTCCCTTTGCTACTTGAGTATATGGTTTTTTTATTTGTTTAATAGTCTTGATAATGGAATCTGACAAATTCCGAAACACGTGTTGACTAAGTTCCGCAAAAATTATCAACATAAATAAATTTAAAACAGAGAAATAATATTTTTTTTTTTAAATTATTCTATGAGAATATCATAGCTTTAATTTGTCAAGGACCTCGAAACTCAAAAAATAATATTTTAAAGGTAAAAAAAAAACAATTTTTATTTCTTAAAAAAAATTTATCAGAATTTCTGAAAACTTTTCAAAAAATTCCAAATATATGTATTTCAAAAAATATGTAAAACTGTTTTAAATATTTTTGTTGGTTATTGACAATTGTTGCCTTACTAGTATAGTATAATTTCTTCGTCTTTCTAATTCCCATTGTGGATAGAGTCGAATACACAGGTTGACAAAATTTTAACTTTTTCAATTTGCCTGACCTCTGACAACTGATTTATATGGATTTTAGCGTGCTGATTCCGAATCTGTTATCCAATAGTTTCCATTAGCTCGCATTCGTGAGCAAATCGCTGTTAAAGAGTCGAAAAAGTGCGTTTTTTGCCAACTTTACTTGGCTATAATTTCCAAAATTAATTTAAGAGCCTCTGTTTTAAACACGAACTTTACTGTATTGGATGCGAGGATTCCAAAACTGGTATTAGCTTTTTTCTGACAGCTTTAATATTGGAGTTATTAAAAATGGGCATAAATATTAGACTAAATTAAAGAGGGCATAAATTTAAATATTTTATTTTAGCGATATCTCAAAAACTAAAGATGACTCAACAAAAATAAGATCATTTTTAGAATCAGCATATCCAATATACCTAAAATCGTCATTTACTTTTTGGATGTAAGACTAGTGTTAGTAAATATAGACTCACAAACATGCCAAAAATAGCATATTTTCAAAGTTTCCTTAGGCTATATCTCGAAAACTAGAGCTGGCCCAAAAAAAACGGTAGCCAGATTTGAAATCAGCGTACCCCTATTACCCAAAATTAGCTATCAGAACCCGGACAAAAAAAGTGTTGCCCTGTGATATGTATTAATATTTAAGTTTGTGCGCAAACGATTTGTCATTAGACTGGTTTGCTAATTTGTAGTAATTCGGTTCTATTTTTGCTAAATAATATTGACAATGGAATCTGACAAATTCCGAAACACGTGTCGATTAAGTCTTGCAAAAATTACCAACATAAATAAATTTAAAACAGAAAAATAATTTTCTTGAAAATTATGCTATGAGAATATCATGGTTTTAATAAGTAAAGAAAATAATGACCTCGAGCCAGAATAAACATCCTCAAAATATAGTATTTCTAAAATTTATATTTTTATTTCAAAATTTTCCAAATGCCTTTCAAAAATCTTCAATTAATAAATGGGATTTTTTAAAAAACATATAGATAATAAAGATATTTTGAAATGAAAATGGAAATTTTTGAGATACAAATTGAATTTTCTAATAAGCATTTAGAAAATTTTTAAATACAAATAGAAAATTCTGATATAAAATAAAAAAATTTTGAATTATATATACAAATATTTTGAAATATAATTGGAAATAATTGAGAATATTCTTTCTCAAAATATAATGGAAATTTTTTGAATTATAAGTGGAAATAAAAAATTTTTTCCTTATACTAAAAACACATTTTATTTGTATGTTGTATCGCGTTGTTGATTTTCTTTAAATTAATTTATAAAAAAAAATGTCCTCTTTTTTGGGTCAAATGTCCTCCTTTTTTTGTGGTTGATGTCCTCTTTTTCTCAAAAAGGAAATGGCAACCCTAGTTTAATGCAAATATCTCCATATTAAGCAAAGATTTTATGCATTTTTGAATGTGTGTTTTAGCTCTAGGTAAGCATAATACAAAATGGTAAGTTTGGTAAACTTCGGATAAAAAAATGAAATTTTGACAATTTTTTTTTTTGAAAATGTCAAGTTTAAACCGCCATAGGTTTGGGTGCGATCGCTCAAATTTATGCACGCGGGCGGATTTGAATTACTTAAGTATAGTTTTTTTTTTTTTATTAGAAATGTTTATTTATTATTAAAAATTTTGAACATTTCTTTATATTACACCTAGCTTAAAGCTAACAAGTAATTTTTTTCCTAAACTAATAGTTTAAAAATAACAGACACTTTTTAGTCTTCTTGAGTAGATTTCTTCGTTGCATAAGATTGAAGCTTCAGAGTTGTTGTGGTGTTGCAGTCTATCCGTATGGTTTGTTGCAGCAATTTTTATCGCATCAGTGACTTTAATTACACCAAGGTCACGATGAATATCGTTATTTCTTATATACCAAGGTGCATTTACGATGTCTCTTAGAATTTTATTTTGAAAACGTTGTATAATTTCGATGTGTGTTTTGGCGGCACATCCCCAAAGTTGAGATCCATAAGTCCACACTGGTTTTATTACCTGATTGTAAATGAGTAATTTATTTTCAGTTGATACTACTGAGTGTCTTCCAATTAACCATTTCATTTTTTTTGTATTTGAGATTCAGTTCTGTTTCTTTCTTTTTAATATGCTCTTTTCAGTTAAGTTTAGCATCTATTGTTATACCAAGATACTTTGCAGAAGTACAAAATACCTATTCTAAATTTTTTGAATTTAGTAGAATCAATGCCTAGACGTCTGGAATTTGTTCTGGCTAACAATGTATACCATTTAAAATATTAAAATTGTTAATTTTTTTAATAAATTGAAAAAACTATACAGGGTGATTCAGTCACGACCCGCCGAATTTTACCAGCGTATTCCTTGGCTCATTTCATGAAAATATGTCTATTACGACCATCCCCCGAAAATGCATGTGTGCGAAATGGCAGCGGTTTGAAAATTTTCGGATTAGTGGTTAGAGGGTAGTAGGGTAGAATTGATAACTTCTGAACCTGTGGTCCGATTTTTTTATTTTTGGGCTTGTTGGAAAGCTCATTAAAAGACCTTTCAGAATCAATAACAAAAAAATTAAAATAAAGTGAAATCGTCGAGATAAAGAGCTTTGAAAAATAAAATTTGAAAAAAAGACATACAAATTTGCACATAACCTCAATTTATTCAGGCAGATGGCAGGTTACTTATATTTTTTTCTCTCCTAAAAGATTGCCCTACGTCTTACCTTTCTAAAATGCCCTAAAAGAAGCCCAGAGGTCTTTCTGTTCTAAAGTTATGACCATTTGACTGAAATGCAAACAATTTTTTTTTGGGTTTGGAGGCGAAATAACAACACAAATTTATTTGTTTTTGTAAATTTACAAGTTTAAGATTTTATTTTATTAAAATTTTTGGAAGGCAAATGGTCATAACTTTGGAACGGTAAGACCTCTGGGCTTCTTTTAGGGCATTTTGGAAAGGTAAAACGTAGGGCTATCTTTTAAGAGAGAAAAAAATATAAGTTACCTGCCATCTGGCTGAATAAATTGAGGTTATGTGCAAATTTGTATGTCTTTTTTTTCAAATTTTATTTTTAAAAGCTCTGTATCTAGACGATTTCACTTTATTTTAATTTTTTTGTTATTGATTCTGAAAGGTCTTCTAATGAGCTTTCCAACAAGCCCAAAAATAAAAAAATCGGACCACAGGTTCAGAAGTTATCAATTCTACCCTACTACCCTCTAACCACTAATCCGAAAATTTTCAAACCGCTGCCATTTCGCACACATGCATTTTCGGGGGATGGTCGTAATAGACATATTTTCATGAAATGAGCCAAGGAATACGCTGGTAAAATTCGGCGGGTCGTGACTGAATCACCCTGTATATTAAAATTAAAAAAGCAAAATACTTTTGTGAGCTGAAATATGAGTGATAATTTTATATAATCTTTAAAATCTTATGCGTGAAAAATTAAAATTAAGTGTTTAAAGATACAGAATTAAAGTTTAATGTTCCCTTATTTAATAAAACATATATTTATTTTTAAAAATAAATATTTTTTATAGCGTTTTTTTATTAAATTTCATTATGTTTTGCATAGGCAAAATACTTTTGAGATACACTGTATATAATAAGTATAGGATTGGGCCAAGAAAGCTACCCTGTGGCACTCCAGCTCCTATTTTTTTTAAATTTGAGTACGATTGACCCTGCATAACTCTGAAATATCTATCATTCATATAGAATTTCAGTATAGTGGTATATTGGAAGGGAAGTTGAGATAATTAATTATACTTAATTATAGTGTTATTAACCTACAAAGACTCATCAATGCGCCACAAAAAAAAAATCGCAATTTTTTTTTTCTTAAATATAAAAAGTTATTGACAATTGTCCAATAACAATGTATGTTATTAGTAAAATTTGGAAAACGAATGAAATTATAAAAGCAAACGACGAAGAAAGTTTTGCCGTGTGGTATTATTTTCAGTTGTGTTTGTTTTGAAGTGAAAAATTTCACTAAAAATGATTTTAGAAAAACAATTTTTTGACAAATTTTGAAATACTTAGTCTAGAAAGATCTTGTGTCCCGGAGTAAAACTTATTATTCAAATCTTAATTCTTAGACCTTTTTCCCAAACTCTTCTTTTGCTTATTTTTTAAAGATGCTGTATTGAGTGGACTCTTTTTAAATCTAGTTAACAATTTTTCACTCTTGAAAAATCAATTTATCAATTTAAATTAAAATAAGCGATTTTATGTAAAAATTTTGAATATTATAAAATTTCCGGATTTCGTGGACAAAAAATAAAAAAAGTTCCCGGTAATTCCCGGGAGAACTCCTACGGAAATTCCGATCCGGGAATTCCCCGACCCTACTTACACTACTTACAACGGACTGTTTTGTTTTTAAAGTTCGTATTAACCAAATTTTTGTTACTATAAATTTCTGTATTTCTGTTTTAATCTTAGCGTTCTATATCAACAACAAAATCAACCAACTGATGCACTCCAAGCATACATATGTGCAGTTCAACTTGATAAAAATCACAAAGCAGCCTGGACAAATTTGGGCATATTATATGAAAGTTGTGGACAACCAAAAGATGCATTCGCATGTTACTTAAATGCAGTTAAAAGTTCTAAGAGGGTAATGTCGCTATTTTTATTATTTATTACTATGGTAACCAAAAATAAGCACTTAAAATCATGTTTTAAGCTCTTAAAAAAAACGAAAACAACATCAAAATAAGCTGTAAAAATAAAAAAAGTATACATTAGTGGATTTTCCTCAAAATCGTTGAAAATTGTAGGATTGTCTTTTAAATAGGTGTTTCATAAAAAACTTTAAATAATCGGATTTTTTTATTAGAAAAAAGCCATTTAAATTGAAATGACATTCAATAAATTGAAATTCAGAAAAGTTAAGCTGTAATTTAGGAAATTCCAAGTGCAGGACTATGAACTTAAGCAGATATAAAAACTTTTATTTTTTCAACAAAAGTGTAAAAATCTGAAAAAATTAGATTTTTAGAGGATGGTTTAAAATGACTATACTCACTTTGCCATTCCGTGTGTAATGCATCGAAATATCCATCTAACAGACTATAAAATATATATTACTAGCTAACTCGCCCGGTACTTCGTTACCGGTTAGCTGTAACCAAAAAAAAAAAAAACTATTGCTTTAAATTCTCATTGATTTTTAATTAAACATAAAATTTTTTTGTTTCGACCTTTAAGTAGTAAAAAATTATGTTTCCAGGTTAACCAAATACTCTGTTGAAAAAATAAATTTTCAATGCTCTTTAACCACTTCAAAACAAAATATAATTATTAAAATTAGTTCAAGTCCATGTTAAAAAAATGTGTTTCATCTATAGACTGTGTATAAGCGGCATAACCAAAACTTAAGTGAACAAATATTTTTTCAGCTGGAAGATCCTAAGTGCTAAATATTGAGTTGCTAGTACCATTATTTCCGAAAGTATGAAAGTCCCCATTTTTCCTCTTAAAATGAGAATTTAAAAACTGGACTTTATAATGATTTTTTTCCGCGGTACAAATTTCAGTACAAATTTCAAGTTTCTAAGAGCATAAGTTTAGATGATGCAAAATGTACCGAATTGCCCAGTTTCCGCGAGAGGATTCAAATTTAAAAATTGTCATACTTCCCCTTTTTCCCCCATAGAAGCAGATTTTTCTAAAAAGTACTTCTTCCAGAATGTTATTTCCGCGAGAGGATCATTCAGTTCAAACTTCAAGTATCTAGGACCATTCGTTCAGCAGCTACAAAATTGCCCTTCTTTCCCCTTTTCCCCTCCTTCAAAAACGAATTTTCAAAAAAGTACTTCTTTCAGAATGTTATTTCCGGGAGAGGATTGTACAGTTCAAATTTCAAGTATCTAGGTCCATTAGTTCAGCAGATCCAAAATTGCCCTACTTTCCCCCTTTTTCCCCGTAGAAGCGGAATTTTTAAAAAAGTTCTTCTTTAACAATGTTATTTCCGCGAGAGGATCGTACAGTTGAAATTTCAAGTATCTAGGACCATGAGTTGAATTTTCAAAAAGTACTTCCTTTAGAATATTATTTCTGCGAGAGGATCGTGCAGTCAAAATTTCAAGTACTATTTGTTCAGCAGATACAACATTTCCCTACTTTCCCACTTCTTCCCCTTAAAAGCGGAATTTTTAAAAAAGTATTTCTTTCCGAATGTTATTTCCGCTTCCATTTGTTCAGAAGATAAAAAATGTACCAATTTGCCCTATTTTCCCCACCTTGGAGGCGGAGTTTTCATTAGCTCAGCAGATTCAAAATTGCTCTACTTTCCCCCATTTTTCCCCAGAATTTTGAAAAAGTACTTCCTTTAGAATGTTATTTCCGCGAGAGGATTATTCAGTCTAAATTTCAAGTATCTACACTCAAAAAAAAAAAAACTGTAATGTTAGCAAAAAAGCTTGTAAACCTACAAGAAAATTTGCTGATTTTGAACCCACAATTTTTTTGCTAAAGTTAGCAGAAATGTTTTGCCAAAAATTAGTTAACTGAAATTTTTTTTGTTTCAACTTAGTTCATACACATTTGAGGACCCCATTGGGTTCGGACCCGATAGGTCCAGACCCCGATGGGCCTATACCTGGTTGGGTTCCTTAAAAATCGTCATAGTTTTTGATCCAAGATTTGTGTCCGTTTCGCTCTACCTTGCTTAGCTTTTGAGATACGTGATTTTAGGGGACCACCGGGGTTTTGAGAATTACAAAACTCGATAACTTCAAAAATATTACTCGGAGCTTTTGGTTATTTTGCGGTCTTGTTCTACGTGTTGAGAGGTACAAACTTTTTGTTGTGTCGGCAATATTTACCGAGATATGAGCATTTTAAAATTTTCGGGAATGCTAACTTTTTTGGATCCAAAGTTAGGACCCATTAGGGTCCGCAAATGTGAAGAGGACCGGCGATACTATGGAGAGCCCGAGAACCAAAAACGGCCTCCATTTTGCTCTATCTGGCTTAGTTTTCGAGATAGCGCCATTTTAAGTTTTCTGAAAATAAAAAAAAGTTTATCATTTATTTTTGCTAATATTAGCAAAAATGCTTGTAAAAATTTGGTCAACTTAATTTTAAATTTAGCAAAAAAAATTAGTTCAAATTTTGTTTAAAATTGCTAATGCGCTAAATGAAGTTTACAAGATGTTTTTGCTAACATGCTAATCTCAACTAAAAATTTGCTAAAAGTTAGCTAACCAGCATTAGCAAAAAAAAATAGTAAATCTACTAATGTATTATTTTGAGTGTAGGACCATTAGTTCAGCAGATACTAAATTGCCCTGCCTTCCCCTTTTTCCCTCTTGAAAGCTTAATTTTCAAAAAATTTCTTCTTTCAGAATGTTATTTCCTAGAGAGAGGATCGTGCAGTCGAAATACCAAGTATCTAGGACCATTAGTTCAGCAGATACAAAATTGTCCTACTTTCCCCCTTTTCCCCCTTAGAAGTGGAATTTTCAAAAAAATTCTTGTTTTAGAATGTTAAATCCGCGAGAGGATCGTACAGTTCAAATTTTAAGTGTCTCCCCTAGCGTTTAAATAAATTCCGGATTTTTGCCATACAGGATTTAAACAGTTCGACAGACAGGGAGACAGATTGACATATCTAGATCGACTTAAAATCGATCGAGGATAAATATATGTACTTTAAGGGCCCTAGACCAATATTTTGATGTGTTACAAACGGAATGTCAAATTTATATATACCCTCTATTACTAGAGTAGAGCGAATAAAAATAAAACAAATTGTCTTTTTGCGACTTTTAAAAAATTTTCCGGATTTTGGGCGATTTTTGCCATAACGTTGATTTCTGTCTTTTATTATTTAACAAAATTTATTTTTTTTTAATGAAAATATTTTTTTTTTAAGAAATCTGAACAAAATTGAATTTTGGCGATATTTTACATTTGATTTGGCGACAAACCCAAAAAAACAACCACGTTAATATGACGAAGCAAAAAAACGGACACACACACACATGTACATATAAATAACTAACAATTTTTTTATTATTACTTAACGAACTTTTTTTAAATTAAATTAGATTTTGTTTTACATATTTTAAAGTTTTTTTGTAAAGATTTTGTTCTTTTTTCTCCGTTTTTTTTTCATTTCCGTTTTCTTTGTTATGTATCTGCACAAAATATGAGTTAATTTAGGGTTATGTTGAAAAATAATCAAGAGTTTTTTCAGAAATTCACTCATAACTTTTAAAATACTTAACCGATTTAAAAAAATACATCAGGTTCTGCCTGGGAAAATTACGCAACTTTTGGTACCCCAAGCTTTTAAATCGGTTCCGGATTATTGCCAAAAACATGATTTCAACAGACAGACGGACGGACAGACAGGCGGACATTGCTAGATCGACTTAAAATCGATCAAGGATCATGCATAAATATACTTTATGGGGTCCTAAACCAATATTTCAATGTGTTACATACGAAATGACAAACTTATATATAGCCTCTATCACCAGAGTGAAGGGTATAAAAAAATAATTGTTATTTTTGAAATAAAAATTGGATTTAACTATTAAAATCCAATTTTTAAAAAAGTCATTAAAATATAATAGTTATGCTATAATAGTTATGTCTGTCTGTCTGTGTGTCTGTCTGTCTGTCTGTCTGTCTGTCTGTCTGTCTGTCTGTCTGTCTGTCTGTCTGTCTGTCTGTCTGTCTGTCTGTCTGTCTGTCTGTCTGTCTGTCTGTCTGTCTGTCTGTCTGTCTGTCTGTCTGTCTGTCTGTCTGTCTGTCTGTCTGTCTGTCTGTCTGTCTGTCTGTCTGTCTGTCTGTCTGTCTGTCTGTCTGTCTGTCTGTCTGTCTGTCTGTCTGTCTGTCTGTCTGTCTGTCTGTCTGTCTGTCTGTCTGTCTGTCTGTCTGTCTGTCTGTCTGTCTGTCTGTCTGTCTGTCTGTCTGTCTGTCTGTCTGTCTGTCTGTCTGTCTGTCTGTCTGTCTGTCTGTCTGTCTGTCTGTCTGTCTGTCTGTCTGTCTGTCTGTCTGTCTGTCTGTCTGTCTGTCTGTCTGTCTGTCTGTCTGTCTGTCTGTCTGTCTGTCTGTCTGTCTGTCTGTCTGTCTGTCTGTCTGTCTGTCTGTCTGTCTGTCTGTCTGTCTGTCTGTCTGTCTGTCTGTCTGTCTGTCTGTCTGTCTGTCTGTCTGTCTGTCTGTCTGTCTGTCTGTCTGTCTGTCTGTCTGTCTGTCTGTCTGTCTGTCTGTCTGTCTGTCTGTCTGTCTGTCTGTCTGTCTGTCTGTCTGTCTGTCTGTCTGTCTGTCTGTCTGTCTGTCTGTCTGTCTGTCTGTCTGTCTGTCTGTCTGTCTGTCTGTCTGTCTGTCTGTCTGTCTGTCTGTCTGTCTGTCTGTCTGTCTGTCTGTCTGTCTGTCTGTCTGTCTGTCTGTCTGTCTGTCTGTCTGTCTGTCTGTCTGTCTGTCTGTCTGTCTGTCTGTCTGTCTGTCTGTCTGTCTGTCTGTCTGTCTGTCTGTCTGTCTGTCTGTCTGTCTGTCTGTCTGTCTGTCTGTCTGTCTGTCTGTCTGTCTGTCTGTCTGTCTGTCTGTCTGTCTGTCTGTCTGTCTGTCTGTCTGTCTGTCTGTCTGTCTGTCTGTCTGTCTGTCTGTCTGTCTGTCTGTCTGTCTGTCTGTCTGTCTGTCTGTCTGTCTGTCTGTCTGTCTGTCTGTCTGTCTGTCTGTCTGTCTGTCTGTCTGTCTGTCTGTCTGTCTGTCTGTCTGTCTGTCTGTCTGTCTGTCTGTCTGTCTGTCTGTCTGTCTGTCTGTCTGTCTGTCTGTCTGTCTGTCTGTCTGTCTGTCTGTCTGTCTGTCTGTCTGTCTGTCTGTCTGTCTGTCTGTCTGTCTGTCTGTCTGTCTGTCTGTCTGTCTGTCTGTCTGTCTGTCTGTCTGTCTGTCTGTCTGTCTGTCTGTCTGTCTGTCTGTCTGTCTGTCTGTCTGTCTGTCTGTCTGTCTGTCTGTCTGTCTGTCTGTCTGTCTGTCTGTCTGTCTGTCTGTCTGTCTGTCTGTCTGTCTGTCTGTCTGTCTGTCTGTCTGTCTGTCTGTCTGTCTGTCTGTCTGTCTGTCTGTCTGTCTGTCTGTCTGTCTGTCTGTCTGTCTGTCTGTCTGTCTGTCTGTCTGTCTGTCTGTCTGTCTGTCTGTCTGTCTGTCTGTCTGTCTGTCTGTCTGTCTGTCTGTCTGTCTGTCTGTCTGTCTGTCTGTCTGTCTGTCTGTCTGTCTGTCTGTCTGTCTGTCTGTCTGTCTGTCTGTCTGTCTGTCTGTCTGTCTGTCTGTCTGTCTGTCTGTCTGTCTGTCTGTCTGTCTGTCTGTCTGTCTGTCTGTCTGTCTGTCTGTCTTGCTGTCTGTCTGTCTGTCTGTTTAGTTTTTTCGTAAAATACACGAAAGTTGACTACATAGTACGAAAAACTTTAGTACTGAATTTCGTACTTTTACGAAAGTAACGAAAATGATTAGTAAATATTTTTTTCGTAATATTTACAAATGTTGACTACATATTACGAAAAAAATTTTCTAAAAACTTTTGTAATTTTACGAAAGTAACGAAAAAAAGAATGTAAATTCTTCTTTCGTAAAATATACGAATGTTGCCTACATATTACAAAAAAAAGTGTACAGACTTTCTTATTTTTACGAAAATAATTCGTATAAACTTCTTTCGTAAAATATACGAAAGTGGACTTACATATATATTACGAAAAAAAAAATAGAAGAAATCTTTAAATGCATGCTTAAAGGGTGTTTTTATGCACTCCAACTACAGTATTAGGACATAATCACTTTGTCATTTCGTGTGTAATGCTTCGAAATATCGGTCGTGGACCCAATAAAGTATATATAATATTGATCCATGATAGATTCTAAGGCATTCTATTAATGTCCGTCTGCATAAAACACGGATACCATCCAAAATAAAAAAGATAGACTCCTGAAGTTTAGCACGAACTAGTCTTTTGGTCATCAGCAGGTTAAGTTCGTATGTTCGTATGTGGGCAAAATTGGTCCATGCAAAAAAAAAATTTCCCCTTAAAGAAATAAACCAACCTCTGAAAAACCTAATTTTTTAAAGTGTTTTTTGCATTTTTGCCAAACAAATGAAACTTTTTAATGTCAAAAAAAAATTTTAAATACTGTGCTTCGACCCAGGGGATTAGAAAATGTCTTGTGGTCGTGAGTATAAAGAATTAATTTCAATAATGATAACTCTGATAATTTTTTACTTATTTGGGATATAAAAGATTCGGCACAGCCGAATTTAAAGCTCTCACTTGGTTTTTATTTATTTTAAGGATCAATTAAAATTTGAGGCTAATCGGATCAAATAAAATTTGACCTAACCTCTATTTCCACTTCCTAAGGGGGCTCCCATACAAAATGACATTTTTATAAAATTTGCTCCTACCGCTCTAACTGTCCATAGGGTGCCCCTAGAGAAATAAGAGTAAGGTATGTTCAAGAAAAATGTTGGGGAAAGAAAATTATTGGAGGTCGGTCTCACATTGCACCCCTCCAGGGGCGTTTCTAGGGGAGTTTTGGGGCTTTTTGAGGATTTTAACCTCTTTACGCCCAATTTTGACCCCGATGAGGAGCCATATTTTCCCACCCCACCGCCCTCATTTTTTGGCTCAGGCTTTCTTTTTCGAACCTATCAAAATTAGAGGGTGTCCCGGATCGAAATCGAAAACTGGTGAGCTATCCCACGCCTAATAGTGCAAATTGAAGAACCGTTTTTTGTGTTCCAAAGTTAAAAATTTTTTTTTTCATAGCTCTTAAAGGAAACCACCTAAACTTTCTTTTGAGTCAAATGTTTTACAGCCCATGGTACCGCCTTATTACTCTTTTGAGAAGGATTTTTAAATGCTAGCAGCTATATCGATTCAATTTCCGAAGAATTTCCATTATATTTTGATCAAATATTTGGATCTGAATCGACCCAGGCCTGCATTCAAAGTGATAATGCGCCCCCCTGTCATAAGGCGAAATTCTCGATGGACCCCTTAGGAAGTGGAAATAGAGGTTAGGTATATTCAAGAAAAATATTGGGGGCAGAAAAAAATGGAGGTTGGTCTCACATTACGCCCAATTTTGACCCCGATGAGGAGCCATATTTCCCCACCCCACCGCCCCACAGTGGTCAATTTCGCGAGATAGCGGTCAAAACTCTATAACTTTTGACCGGATCGGTATTTTTTTACGCAATTTGTTTTGTTCAATAGGAGGGACTTTAAGCTTCAATTTGCGTGTTCAAACGTAAAAATCGACTGATAGGAACGTAAGTAATGTGGAGTTAAAAATGCATTTTAATTTTTTGTTGAGTTTCCATGTAAAAGTTGAATATTTTGACATTTTAAATAGGTATTTTTTTTATAATTTCTTATTTTCTTCAATCGTATTTTACAACCAATACTTATTTATTATTCCTAAACTTAATTTTGGTCAGAAAATGCCAACATTTGGCCACTGACATTTATTTAGTCTCAATATTCACAGGTCCTTTGTCCTTTTGATAGGTCCTAGGATAGGTGCTTTTGATAGGTCCAGGGATATGTCCTTTTGATAGGTCCTAGGATAGGTCCTTTTGATAGGTCCTTTTGATAGGTCCTAGGATAGGTCCTTTTGATAGGTCCAAGGATGGTAATTTTGATAGGTCCTAGGATAGGTCCTTTTGATTGGTCCATGGATAGGTCCTTTTCATAAGTCCAAGGATAGGTCCTTTTGATAGGTCCTAGGATAGGTCCTTTTGATAGGTCCTTCTGATAGGTTCTTTTGATAGGACAAAGGATAGGTCCATTTGATAGGTTCAAGGATAGGTCCTTTTGATATGTAAAAGGATAGGTCCTTTTGATAGGTCCTAGGATAGGTCCTTTTTATATGTAAAAGGATAGGTCCTTTTAATATGTAAAAGGATAGGTCCTTTTGATAGATCAAAGGATAGGTCCTTTTGATAGGTACAAGGATAGGTCCTTTTGACTGGTACTAGGATAGGTCATTTTGATAGGTCCAAGGATAGGTCCTTTTGATAGGTCATAGGATAGGTCCTTTTGATAAGTCCAAGCATAGGTCCTTTTGATAGATCCAAGGATACGTCCTTTTGATAGGTCATAGGATAGGTCCTTTTGATAGGTCCAAGGATATGTCCTTTTGATAGATCCAAGGATAGGTCCATTTGATAGGTCCAAGGATAGGACCTTTTGATAGGTCCAAGGATAGGTCCTTTTGGTAGGTCCAAGGATAGGTCCTTTTAATAGATCAAAGGATAGGTCCTTTTGATAGATCAAAGGATAGGTCGTTTTGATAGGTCCAAGGATAGGTCCTTTTGATAGGTCCAAGGATAGGTCCTCTTTATTGGTCCAAGGATAGGTCCTTTTTGATAGGTCCTTTTGATATGCAAAAGGATAGGTCCTTTTGATAGATCAAAGGATAGGTCCTTTTGATAGGTCCAAGGATAGGTCCTTTTTATAGGTCCAAGGATAGGTCCTTTTGATATGTAAAAGGATAGGTCCTTTTGGTAGGTCCAAGGATATGCCCTTTTGATAGGTCCTAGGATAGGTCCTTTTGATAGGTTAAAGGATAGGTCCATTTGATATGTAAAAGGATAGGTCCTTTTAATAGATCAAGGTCCTAGGATAGGTCCTTTTGATAGGTCCAAGGATAGGTCCTTTTGATAGATCAAAGGATAGGTCCTTTTGATAGGTCCTTTTGATTGGTCCAAGGATAGGTCCTTTTTATAAGTTCAAGGATAGGTCCTTTTGATAGGACCAAGGAAAGATCCTTTTGATAGGTTCAAGGATAGGTCCTTTTGATATGTAAAAGGATAGGTCCTTTTGATAGGTCCAAGTATAGGTCTTTTTGATAGGTCCTAGGATCCACAGGTTATTTCCATTGGTTTTAAATTTATTTGCAATTATCAGGTATTTAAGTTATGTAATATTAGATGGCAATAAAATCATTTTTTACCTTTTCCAAATGAATTGCCAGATACCACATAATTTGAGAGTTCTATTGTCATTTTTGTCAAAATTTTGATACACCCTTCTATGTTTTATTATTTTATATGTATTATTTTTTGGGTCAATAAGAACTCTTGTACAAAATTTCATCAAAATATATGCATAATAGCCACTTTCACATCCAAATAACTTCTCAAAAAATATGACGTGCATTTGTACCGAATATCTTACCTTGGGTCAGAAAAATTGCTGTAGCTCAAAAAGTGCAGTCCCGATGCATGGACATGTATATATAGGAATGTAGGGGAGATTTAGGACTACAAAATAGTAAATTGACTCAGCTTGACTCACAGGAGTTGTGCTCTATGAAGTAGGAAATTTCCGAGAAATTTTACCTTTTTTAAAAAAAATATTTAAATTGTTCTGAAAACAGTAGAGCTCCAATTTTTTTACCAGTAATAGGAAATAAGTTAAGTTACAACACAAAATTTATTTCGTCCAAAAATCTTGAAAAACAAAAAAGTTATGATCATTTAAACTTTCAAAATTAACTAAAAATATCATAAATTTACTAAATTCTGAAAAATCCCATTTTGGACCACCCTGTTCTCAGTGAAATAATTGAAATAGAGTTCTAATTTTTTGGCTCCCGAGGTTTACTATTGTCTACTTTCATATGAGTCTAATAACTTTAAAATCGGAAAACAAAAACCAAAAGGAGTTTTGGCCGCTATCTCAAAATATTGACCACAGTGCGCCCTCAGGCTTTCTTTTTCGAACCTATCAAAATTAGAGGATGTCCCGGATCGAAATCGAAAACTGGTGAGCTATCTCACGCCTAATAGTGCAAATTGAAGAACCGTTTTTTGTGTTCCAAAGTTAAAATAAAAAATTTTTCATAGATATTTACTCGCATCCCACTAAGCGACCCCATAGCTCTTAAAGGAAACCACCTAAACTTTCTTTTGAGTAAAAAAAAAAAAAAAACAGGGGCCCAATTTGAGGAACAAGTCAAAAAAGTTTTGAATTTTTAAGAAAAATAATCAAAAATTTTTTTTTTATTTTTTTTATAATTTTTTTTCGAAAGACTGAAGAAATAGCTATCTAAACTATTTGGGACATATTTTGCTAAAAACAATAGGTAAGAAGTTACGTGGATGAGAATATACACCTCTTTGGCCAAAATGTCAAATTTCGACCCCCTCTAACTCAGAGAGTTCTTGACCGATCTCGTTGAAAAATTGTGTCTGAACTACTATCCAATCGGAAGACATCGGTTTCAAAAGTTGTGTCAGTTGACACGAAAACCCCCATATATTGAATGTCACAACACTGTTCTTTGCGTTGTAAAAAAAATACTAATGTCCTTTTTTTGGAAATCCCAAAATTTTAATCAAGCAGTCGTTACAAAATTATATGTAGCAACACCAGAATTCAGAAAAAAACTTTTTGTTTGTTTTATTAGAGGTACACCCAACAAACCAAAAGATATTGCTTTTATATCATAATAATATAATATCAATGATAAGTTTGGCCGAAAATCTATCTATATATGGGGCATTCCATGTGAAATCGGACACATTGAATAACTTTTTTTTTAGATTTTCCCAATTTGTTTACAGTTTTTAGTACCCTTCGAAAAATCCTTCGTGGTAAATTTTCAGATTTTTTGGATGACCCGTTCAAAATATATCGAATTTTTAAAAATTTCTTAGTTTGTTCCTTTACTCAAACTTCTTTTAATCATAACTTCTTCAATAATGGTCCAAATTTCAATTTTTTTTTTTCAAAATTTTTATTTTTTTACGTACTTTCTAAAAAAAAATCCCAAAAAATTCTTAAAAGCGCTCTAGTATGCGATTTTTCAGTTTTAAAATTTAAATCTCATTTTTGAAAATGTTTGTACTCTTCGATTTTTTTTAAATTTTTTTGTGTAAAACTTCTATCAATTCTACAAATTTTTTGCCCAGGAATATCGTGGGATAACGATTATTACTATTTTTTAAAATTTTTTGAAAAAATTTTATTGTAATTTTCCAATTTTAAAATCATTTCTGCTGCTCCAATGGTGCGTCATAGAGGGGTCCTTTATCAAACCGACCCCCATTAATTTTTACGTCTTAACATTTCTTTGGAACAAACTAATACCCTATCTCCAATTTCTAAGGGGGCTCCCACACAAAACAACATTTTTTAAAATTTGTTCCAACCGCTCTAACTGCCCTAATAGTGCCCTTAGAGCAACAAAGTGTATGACCGACCCACAATATTTTTTTGTCCAAACATTTTCTCTGAACACACCTACGGTCTATCTTTAACTGTTAAGGCGGTCCCCATACATTTATTTTTATTTTTTGTAAATTTGTTTTATTTAATCAGCTTCTACCGGTCCAATGGTGCGTCCGAGAGGGGCCATTAGTGAGACCGACCCCCATTTATTTTTACCCTACAACATTTTTTCAAAACATACCTACGCCCTATCTCAACTCCCTAAGTAGGCTCCCATACAAAATTACATTTTTATAAAATTTGCCCCAACTGTTATTTGTATGGGAGCCTACTTAGGGAGTGGAGATAGGGCGTAGGTATGTTTTGGAAAAATGTTGTAGGGTAAAAACAAATGGGGGTCGGTCTCAATAATGACCCCTCTCGGACGCACCATTGGACCGGTACAAGCTGATTAAATAAAACAAATTTACAAAAAATAAAAAAATTGTATGGGGACCGCCTTAACAGTTAAAGATAGAGGGTAGGTGTGTTCAGAGAAAATGTTTGAAATAAAAAAATATTGTGGGTTGGTCATACATTTTGTTGCTCTAAGGGCACTATTAGGGCACTTAGAGCGGTTGGAACAAATTTAAAAAAATTTCTTTTTGTGTGGGAGCCCCCTTAGAAATTGGAGATAGGGTATTAGTTTGTTCCAAAGAAATGTTAAGACGTAAAAATTAATGGGGGTCGGTCTTATAAAGGACCCCTCTATGACGCACCATTGGAGCAGTAGAAATAATTTTAAGATTGAAAAATTACTATAAAATTTTTTCAAAAAATTTTAAAAAATAGTAATAATCGTTATCCCACGATCTTCCTGGACAAAAAATTTGTAGAATTGATAGAAGTTTTACACAAAAAAATTTCATAAAAATCGAAGAGTACAAACATTTTCAAAAATGAGATTTAAATTTTAAAACTTTAAAATCGCATACTAGAGCGCTTTAAGAATTTTTGGCGAATTTTTTTTAAAAAGTACGTAAAAAAACAAAAATTTTGAAAAAAAAAATTTGAAATTTGGACCATTATTGAAGAAGTTATGATTAAAAGAAATTTGAGTAAAGGAACAAACTACCAATTTTTAAAAATTCGATATCTTTTGAACGGGTCATCCAAAAAATCTGAAAATTTACCACGAAGGAGTTTTCGAAGGGTACTAAAAACTGTAAACAAATTGGGAAAATCTAAAAAAAAAGTTTTTCAAAGTGTCCGATTTCACATGGAATGCCCCATATATAATTTCCCTATTTGTGTGTTCCTCTTTTTTTGTCTATCCAGAGCTTTTTGAACCTCTTTTTTTGTCTATCCAGAGCTTTTTGAAGCCCACTGATGAGCTACAAAGCTGAAAATTGGCAGACATATACCTAAACACTTGGGGCAGCCGGATTTTCGATTTTTTGCCTGTGGGCGGAGAAATAAGCGGTATAGTGGGCGTGGCAAAATTCAATTTTTTGACGTTTTTGCTTAATTTAAAGCCCCCAAATGACTTAGGAAGCTAAAAATTTCCTAGAATATAGTTCTAACCAGGGTTTTCTTTGCTACTGGCAGTAGTCAAAAATTGCATAGAATATAATAATTTTCTAGTATTACTACAGAAAATATTAGAATACTAAAGCAATTTTTTTAAATTGCTAATTTATAAATTCAAACTTGAACATATTTTCAAAATGAATATATTAAAATTTTAAAATTTCTGAAAAAAATATTTTAGCAAATTTAAAAATTTGAAAATTAAAAAAAACTGGTGACAGCAAATTTAAAAATTTTAAAATGAAAAAAAAAACAAGTAAAAAAGTTAAATTCGGCCTTGCCGAATGTAGTGATACCCTCCACAATTTCAAAAAGATTATTGCAAAAAACTTTATTTAAAAGGAAAAAAAAAATTTTTGAAAAAAAAAATTTCGCGAAAAAAAATTTTGGTAAAAAAAATCCGCGATTTTTTTCTTTTTTTGTCAAAAAATATGTTCGTACTTGTTTAAATACCATTTGGTGTTTAATTATGTTCACATATGTCAACCAGAAGCCGAATTAAAGAATTTTGTATTTTTAGGTTATGTTGAATGTACTGAAATTTTTGAGGTGTGCTTACATTTTCGTTCATAACTTTTGAACCGCTGAACCGATATCGCTCAAATGCAATACCAAACTTCTCGGGAGAACTTCTAATAAATGTGTTAAGTTTCAGTCATCTCTGTGCAATATTTTGTCCGCGAGAGCATTTTCAACAGACAGACAGACGGACAGACGGACATCGCTAGAATGTCTTAAAATCGATCGGGCATCATGAATATATATACTTTATGGGGTCCTAGATCGATATTTCGATGAGTTACAAACAGAATGACAAACTTATATATACCCTCTATCACTAAGTGGAGGGTATAAAAAAAACTGGCGACAGCAAATTTTAAAATTTTAAAATTGTAATTTTAGCAAATTTTAAAACATTTAAAATGCTTAAATTGTAAATTTCAAATTTCCAAAATTGCAATTTGATAAATTTGAAAATATTTAACATGCTTGTTTAGAAAACTTAAAAACTGAATATATTACAATTTGAAAACAATACAAATTGAATAGACATACATACGTATGTGTGTATGGACTAAAAAAAAATGATGAACGATATTTATTAAACGAATACATAAATATTAGAAGATAAAAATGTTACACGGTTTTTGTGCAGACTTCTAGAATACATTTTCTAAAGTATTTTTGCCTCCTAAACACAAATCTGTCATCAGAAAAGTTGTATCGCCTTCTCGAGATATAGGCATTTTAGTTTTTTGTGGACCAATACCTCAAAGCCAACAATTCTTTTAGTATTGAAAAAATGTAAGTTGAATTTTTATGTGAGGGTTTCTTCGTCAACAGAGCCACCCCTCTCTCCAAAATTGGTATAAGTTTAAAATTTTTTAAAAAATGTTAAAATTATTTAAAAATATTTACTTTTGAATGCCCAGTGACGACTTTTGAATTTCTATATGGCTGATCCAATATGGTGCCCAAATTGTCAAAAATATTACAGATTCGCTTAAAACTCTTTATATATTGGTTCTTGGGGTCGCTTAAGAAGAACCTGCAGTTGGATTTTTAAAATTCAAAATGGCGGACCCAACATGGCGACCAATTGTTTTAAAAAATAAACCGATTTGCTTGAAACTTTATATGCTCCGGTTTTTGGGGTCGGTAAAGAAGAATCTGAAGTTAGATTTTCTAAGTTCAAATGGCGGATCCAACATGCCGATATTTTTTAAAAATAATTGACTTAAAACTTTTTACGCATTTTGCGTTGCTAAATTAGAATCTGAAGTAGAATTTCCAAATTTAAAATGACGGATCCAACATGGCGACCACTTTTTTATGTAACCTGATTTGCTTGAAATTTTTCGTAAACGAGTTTGGTGCATTTTTCAACACGTGACTACAATATCTTATAATTATTCTTTATTCGGCCAAAAATGTGGCAGAAAATTCGAATCGGCTTTTTAGCCGAACCAAGAACTCATATACTATAAAGAGTTTTAAGCGAATCTGTAATATTTTTAACAAATTGGGCTCCATATTGGATCAGCCATATAGAAATTCAAAAGGCGTCACTCGGCATTCAAAAGTAAATGTTTTTAATTAATTTTAAAATTTGTTCAAAAATTTTAAACTCATACCAATCTTTAACATACATTTTTCCTAAATTTTTTACTTTTTTACTAAAAGAATTGTGTGTTTTAAGGTATTGTTCCACAAAAAAGGCGAGAAGAGAAGGCGATACAACTTTTCTGATAACAGATTTGTGTTTAGGAGGCAAAAATACTTTAGAAAATGTATTCTAGAAGCCTACACAAAAACCGTGTACCATTTTTATCTTCTAATATTTATGTATTCGTTTAATAAATATCGTTCATCAATTTTTTTTTAGTCCATACTAGGGTTGCCAGAATTTTATTTCGAAAATGCGGGACAAGCTCCCGAAAATTACAAAAATGGCGGGATTTTAAAAATTTTTGCGGGACAAAAATATTTTTATGAACAAAAATGAAAAATTTAGCAGCATGTTGTCGAGTTTTATTATTTTAAATAGAGACTACCAACCTCTAGTGCATTTTGAAATAGAAAAAGTGTTTTTGTTTTTCAAAAACTAATTTAGATAAAGTAAATTTTAGTACACACATTTCCATTTTGAAGATACAACGCTGGACCAGAATTTCTCCATGGAAATTTTATAAATATTTTTCCCGGAATGTACTCTATATTGTGCAACTTTTGGCGTATATTTTTTTTTTATACAAACACTAAGATCATATGGTTGTGTATAAAATAATGCAGACCATATGGCCGAAATCTCTTTCGAACGACGAGATTTCGGTCTTCTTCTTGGATACACCAACGGTGCGACCACTACGGCCAGTAAAGGCCTATTCACACCTATTTCAGGTGTGAATAGGCCTTTATTTTTTCATTAAAAAGGTTCTAAATCCACATTAAGGGGCAAGGTAAAACCAATTTTACAAAAGCTTACAAATAAGCCTTTTAAAAACTTAGGCTTTTAAAGTAAAAAATCGTTGTTGTTAAAAAAAAAATCCAAAAAAAGCGGGAATATGGAATCCCGCGCGGGACGCGGGAATCGGTTATGAAAAGCGGGACAATCCCGCCAATGCGGGACGTCTGGCAACCCTAGTCCATACACACATACGTATGTATGTGTATTCAATTTGTATTGTTTTCAAATTGTAATATATTCAGTTTTTAAGTTTTCTAAACAAGCATGTTAAATATTTTCAAATTTATCAAATTGCAATTTTCGGAATTTAAAATTTACAATTTAAGCATTTTAAATGTTTTAAAATTTGCTAAAATTGCAATTTTAAAATTTGCTGTCGCCAGTTTTTTTTTCATTTTAAAATTTTTAAATTTGCTGTCACCAGTTTTTTTTTAATATTCAAATTTTCAAATTTGCTAAAATATTTTTTTTAGAAATTTTAAAATTTGAATATATTCATTTTGAAAATATGTTCAAGTTTGAATTTATAAATTAGCAATTTAACAAAATTGCTTTAGTATTCTAATTTTTAAATTAGCAATAAAGAAAAATATTGAAGGCGTGAAATATTTGTAGTATTATATTGTTTAAAAACTTTTTTGTGTATGCTGAAAATTTTCTAGAATATAGTCCTAACGATAGCGCATATCCCCCAAGTAGTCGGATTTAAAATTTTCACAATGGCGGAGAATTGAGGGAAAAGTGGCGTGGCAAAATTGGGATTTTTTTAAATTTTTACTTCTTTTGAAGCCCCTAAATGACTTACGAAGCGGAAAATTGCTTAGCATTTAGTTCTATCAATGAAGTATATCCTGAAGTAATCGGATTTAAATTTTTTAGACTGTGGAAGGAGAATTAAGAGAAAAATGGGGCGTGGAAAAATTGTGTATTTTAATATTTAATTTGAAGACCCCCAATTACCTATGAAGATGAAAATTGGCATTTTTGCTTATGACTTAGGAAGCTGAAAATTTCCTAGCATATAGTTCTTTCGATGAAGCATATCCTGAAGTAGTCGAATTTTAAAATTTTTGGACTGTGGGCGAAGAATTGAAAGGAAAATGGGGAGTGACAAAATTGGGATTTTTAACATTTTAACTTCTTTTGAAGCCCCCAAAGGAAGCGGGAAAATGCACAGAAGGTTTCATATGGAAGATCAACACGAGCCTGGATTTTTGATATCCAGTGTATGGGTGGAGAAAACATGTAGGCCTAATTATGAAGGTTATTCTAAAGTAGTTCGATTTAACATTTTTGGAATGTAGACGGAGAGTTATTTTTTTTGACTAACTTTAAAGCCCTAATGACCTACGCAGCCGAAAATTGGCAAGCATATTGTACTGACACTGGAGCATATCCTTGAGTAGTCAGACTAAAAATTTTTGGACTGTGGACGGAGAATTGAGAGGGAAAAGTGGCGTGGATACGAGTATAGTACTAACTATGGAGCTTATCCTAAAGTAGTCCGATTTAAAAATTTTGGAATACACAGAAAAACAGTTTAATTGTGCCAGCCGAATTAAGAGCCAACTGCATGGTTTAATTACAACATCGGAAATTTTCGGTTGCGATTACCGAAATTTATTTGGACCAACAGAAGTTAAATTTTCAAAACAAATTTTGGTTATCGCAACCGAAAATTTCGGTTGTTGTTATTAAACTATCCAGTTGGCTCTAAATTCGGCTGGCACAACTAAACTGTTCTCTCTGTGTAGGGACGGAGAATTAAGAGAAGAAATGGGCGTGGAAAAATTTTGTTTTTACATCTTACCTAATTTTGAAGACACCTTATGACCTTGAAAGATAAAAATTGGGATGCAAATGGTACGGACTATGGCAAAGATCAACTCTGACCTGGATATCCAGTGAAAGAGCGGAAATACAAAAAAAATCCGTTATGAATTTTGTTCAGTTTGTATATATAATCTGTAACGTAGCCGGATTTTCGGCCTTTAAGTCAGGGGGAGTTGCGAAAGACGGCGAAATTTAGTTTTTAAACATTTAAACTATTTCTGGAACCCCTAATGACTAAGGAAGCTGAAAATTTTAAAGCATAAAGTATTGACAATGGATCATATCCTTATGAAGTCAGATTTAATATTTAAACTGTGTACGGAGAATTATAAGGAAAAATTTAAGTGGAAAAATTGTGTTTTTTAACATTTTAGCTAATTTTACAACCCTTCATGATAAAAAGAAAGATAAAAATTGCCATGTATATAGGCAGGCGCGGATCCAGGGGGGGGGGGAGAATGGGATTTCTCCCCCCCAAAATGATTTCGAAAGAAAAAAAAAAGAAAAGGAAAAAAGAAAAAAAGGAAAGGGAAAAAAGAAAAAAGAAAAAAAAAAGAAAGGGAAAGGAAAAAAGGAAGGATAGATAGATAGAAAGAAAATGCTAGAATGTAAAAAATTCTTAGGGGATTTATATATGTGCTGATCATTTACTTCAGCACTCATAGCCTTAGGATAAAATGTTTTAGAATTAAAGAAATTGCATATTATATGGCAATAGAGTCGTGGACATTTTCTAACCGAATAACTTTCCTTATTATTTTCTATGGGAAAAGTATAATTTTTAATAGAAAAATGTTTCAAAATTTCAGACTTTACCTTTAAAAAATTGAATTTGATTTTGAATGTAAGAATTTTTTAATTGAAAAATTATCTCAAGTTTTATAAAAAAATTTCTTATTACATTTCTATAGAAAAAATCCCTCAGCACCTGAGAATTTTTCCTTAAAAAAAAATGTTTCAAAATCTGCCACAAATTTTTAGGCAACAAAAATCTCAGAATCAGATAACATTTCTACAAGAAAAACGTCTCAGAATTT